>CABFOW010001959.1:90126-120115 GCA_902141385.1 Timema californicum
ATATATATATATATTAAATACATGCATACATAAAATGCATACCTCATCACGCCGTTTCCTTACGAGATAGGCAAGAGACTTAACTTATAGTTCAAAAAACAACTCCTTACTCAATCCATCCTCACTAACTTTCTCCTCACTTCCCTATCCTTGCATACTTCCTTCTCTTCAACATCATCCATACACCGAGCCATATATGCTCTTTTATTCTTATAACTCCTAATGTTTTTCTTTTTTACACATTTGTCTACAACATTTAACCACGTCTTACATAGCCCACCCCTTCCTTTTGATTTACACACTCTACCTTCATATATTTGCTTCAACACCTGAGTCATATTGATCCTCTCAATATGCCCAAACCAACGTAAGACTGTTCTTTCCCACTGACCAATTGGATTCTATTTCAAAATTCCTTCCTTCGGCACCCTCTGGCCATATGAGTTTTTCCACATACATTTCCTAGATATCTCATTACAACCGCATTCACCTTGCTCTTTGTTTCTCCTGACAAATACACCCTTCACATCCATAAAACAATGTTGGCGGTAACACACTTTTATATACTGCTATCTTTTCCTCTTTCAATACTTCTTAATTCTTTTCAATAATCCATCCAAACTACTCTCTGAGATTCATTCATTCACCTGTTTGTTGACTTCTTCATTTCGCCTTCCATTTTAACATAACATTGTGACCAAAATCATTCACCAGTTTGTTAACTCACCTCGTAAAGTGGCTTTGTGAATTCAGGAAAGTTATCGTTCATGTCTTTGATGTGTACAGTGACTGGTACTAGACTATATTTAGCATTCTGAGCTATGGCTTCTCTCGCAATCAATGTGAAATTCATGGCTGGAAGGAAAGAATTTAGATTAAAGTTTATTTGGTGGTTATTGATGGTAAAATCTTAACATTACAGCAATTGAAAAATTCAAAATAGTCATGTTATTTTAAAGATATTCTGTTTAGTACTAGTTTTAGACATATACATACGTTTTATGATAATTCACAAATGACACCTGGACACGGGAATCGAACCCGGGACCTTTGGCTTAGTTCGCCAATGCTCTGACCACTGAGCTATCCAGGAATTGTCCCCTGCTCATATTTTAAGGCAGAGTCTGTGATGGACGTGCAGAAATCACCGGCTACTAATGTGTGATTTATTTTTATTAAGATCACGAGCTATCAGATAACGCAGCCACCTTCGACTTGGTAATTGGACTGAGCATTGGCGTACTAAGCCAAAGGTCCCGGGTTCTATTCCCGTGTCCAGGTGTCATTTTTCAGTTTTCAGAATATTATATCTATATGCGAGTAAATCCTCACTAAAACAAATATAATAGCTATGGCTATTTGATTCTTAAATATACATAAGTGTTTGTGCTATTATTCCTTATTAAATTAGAAACAAGTTTATACAATTTATGTCTTGGATATATATTATTCACTTGTCCATTTATATATCTAATTATAAGCTCTTAATATATTTTTGAAAATATTTCTTTAGACAATTTTTTTCTTAATTTTAACTACAGTATTTATTTTTTAAATTACAGTAGGGCCCCCCATATCCGCGGGTAGTATGTTTCTAGATCCATCGCGGTTATGTGAGACCGTGGATAATAGTTTAGTTTAGTTTAGTTTATTTAGACATAGTTAAAATAAAACATTACATTAGTACTACATCAGTCAATACAATTTAGATAAACAACAAAACAGTTCTTAGAATAATAACCTTAACAAAAAAATAAATATATTCAACTAAGTGAAATAGACAACCTGAACATTTCCTAGACCTAACCCCAGTACCTATTTAAAAAACTGGGGCGTGCTACCCTTCTTAACTCTATTCTCCTATTTCTCAATTACTTTTTATTTATTAACTACATCTAGTTTAGCACCTAAACCTAATGTCCATATATTACCGCCTACCATTTGTTGTTCATCTAGTTGGTTCACCCCGGGTATATAACGCCCCCGGTACCCCACCCCACTGGATATCCCGCCGCTACCGGATCCGGTGGTTCCGGGTCAGCAAGAGCCCCAACGGGGCTGGGCATCCCCTTATTCACCACCTGGGGAGGTGCCCTATCAAGATCTCGCTCCGCCTACCTTCCCCACAAAGCCAGCACCATGGACCTAAACCTAACTTATATACTAATTACTATAAAAAATAGTGGATAATAGCTAACTATTATATAACGTGATAATTCATACAACATACATTCATACGCTTAAGTTTAGTTGATAAATTATTCACAGTAAGACATTGCCAACATTAAATAAAGTACATTATAATAAGGTGTACTGTACACTACAGCGTTCTTGATGAGACGATTACATGATGATGATGATGATGATGATGATGATGATGATGATGATGATGATGATGGTGGTGATATAATAGCACAATGCCCACGAAGAGGAGATGAAGTGGGGTGACGGTGTAGGCGTTGTGACCTATAAACTATTTTTTTCTTTAGTTAAAAACAAATAAAATTGGGCAGTGGTAGATTGCGGATACTGAATTAGCGGATTCGCGGGTGGTATGTATGTAAATAGATTTAGATAGTTTCAAATATTCAAAATTATTCGTTTGAGTTTAGTTTGTTCATGGTAATTTTGGATTTTTCTAAAAGTTTTGACTAAAAATAGTTCCATATTCATTCACCTCACAAATACATTAAAACTCCAGTTTCACAACAGGTTATTTCTATGTACATCTAAACTTACTTGAAACTTTTTCGAAATCCAACTTAGAAGAATCTTTCACCCTAATCAAGAAGGAGGCTTCATTTACTCCCTTATGTGGCGTCACATCAAAAACTCCGTGGTCTCCATCAATGAACATTACAAAGGTTCCATTTGTTCCCTAGAAATTTAAAACTTGTATAGAATTATCAAATAAATTTAAGCTTCAGCTAATAACTTAAGTTGTGGGTGCGTTAAAATGTCATTGTTTTTTTTTTTTTTTGAAGTTTTAATAGAAAAACATTTTTTAAATCCTAAATAAATGTACTATTGCTCTAGTAGAAACACGAGAGCTTAATTTTCTCCACATGTTGATATCAACAGGTGTTGAATATCTGTCATGAGCATAGTGGCATTAGACGATAAAACTCTTTAAATGAAGAGAAAAAGTTGTCACTAATTTCAAGGACATCCTTGACAGATAGTCTACAACTGTTGATATCACTATGTGAAGAAAATCAGGTTATGTTTGTACCGGAGAAATATTTTATTTATTTAGGACAAATAAATGTTTTGATATAAAAAATGCAAAATTACTGGCCTTTTCTCTTGTCCCCTTCTACATCACCTTAACTACATTATACAAAAATATTTAAATCTTAAATAAAAATAATTTATTATATTTTAATTAACATTAGAATTTTAGTATGTATTTTTAAATAGTATTCTTTAATTTCATCAATTAATCATTTCACATTATATTTACAAACATAGGTACTTAAATGTGTAATAGAGCATAGTTGTCAATAAAGTTAAGTCATAGGTTTTCTTGTGAAAAATTGTGAATGAATTAATTTACCTAGCAAAAATTTCATATTAAATTGTATCCATATTTTATTGATTTTAAATCGATGTTTTTACTACAATATAACAGTATAATTAATGCTGATGATGAATATATTAATAATCCTCAAAATAGATTGTGAAAAAAAAATCAATTTTTTTTTTCATATCTTAGCATTCTTTTGTATCTATCTCTCTTGCAATAAATAATTTTATAATTTGTTACAAAACACATTTTTATTTACCTTATAATGTAACATTGAGCTCAATATTTATAAATCGAGTTTGTTCCTTTCTTTATTCCAATGGATATTCATCAAACAAATTATGTTTTCGATAGAATCATTATATATTGAAATTTGATACACATAATTTATCACAAAGTAGCTAACCTTTTACCAGTGTGTGCATATATCTACATGTATTCACCAGTAACAATAAAAGTAAAATGTATACATTTAAAAAAAATCTGAAACCTTAGTTAATTTGGTAGCTCATCTGACTATTGAACTAAAGGCTCCACATTATATTCCCGTCTAGGTAAAAAAAAAACTTATAATAGTTGAAATTCGAGTTTTCCCTTTCACATTTATGAATTGTCTGGAGACTGGATACTGTATCGATACTATAATTAAGGTAGTTTGTGAGCTACGAGCCAATATAATAAGATAAATAGAAAATGGGTAGTAAATACATATAATGATATGTTTTCTCAAAATATTTGAGATATTACACCTACCTGGTCGTGATCAAAGACCTCCGGCACGGCACCATCTAGGAATGCTACAGGTGTGTTTACTTGAGCATTCTCATTGATCACCCCGATATAGGAGGGACTCCTAAATGTGGGTATCTCATCATTGACATCGGTAACTATCACAGTCACTTCTGTCTTTACAATCGGAGGAGGGAAGGTCGACTGTGTTTCTTCTTGTGCCTGAGCAGGAACATACAGTAAGTGCAAATAAAGACACAGTACAGTAGCCCCATGGCTTCTTTGGTGCTGACTGACCGCTCACAGCTGACTTCTGACAGTCAACATTTAGGCATATACCTAAATTTGGACCGTCAGAAGTGACAGCTGCTAAACACATGTTTTTGCAGATCATCTGGTTCAGCGTAGGGATACATAATTTGGTCTGGTAACTTTTCAAAGCTGTCAGTCAGCACCAAAGAAGCCATGGGGCTACTGTACATCTATAATTCTGGGAATTGGTGCTTCCCCAGCCAAACATTCTCACACACCACCTTTGAAGGCTAAATTTAAGGTGGGACTGGGTAGTAGGATACGTGGTTTCTACGTTTCGGTGGCCGCGTCATCTAACATGTTACTATCACAGCAGACTAAACTGCCAATGATGTAGTGACGTCAAGGTTCGAATCTCGGTCGGGTGTAATAAGGTTTTTATCCCAAAATGGTTTTCCACTTTACCTCCTCGCAAATATTGGTACACTTCCTCTAAGTATAACCTTCCTAGTCCCTATAATCCTTAGAATGATTATTACATAACTGTATATCCGAACGGTTAGTAAGATGCAGTGCTAAAAAAAAGCGTGGCTTTTAGTTATTCCACTCTTCTGCTTAGCTAGCTATCTACCCACCTCGGTGGCGTAGTTGGCTATCGCGCTTGTTTCGTGTTGAGCTAGACTGCTGAAGGATGGGGAGATCGAGGTTCGAATCTCGGTCGGGTGAACTGGGCGTGGTTTTTCTTAAATGGTTTTTCCATTCTCCATCCACGCAAATGCTGGTTAACTTCCTCTATATTCAACCTTCCCAATTCCTAACTAATTAACGTAATTAGTACTTAGGCGTATAACCCGAACGGGTAGTAAGACGCGGTGCTAAATAAATACCGTGAACCAAATACTTATAGCACATTAAGTTGGCCCATCACATTCTCCAAATAAATTGAAATCCATAAATTCCTTTGTGCTACGTTCGTACTCATTTTATATGCCCGAATATTAGCGTTTGTGCTATTAAATTACTCAAATTATAACGATTTTAATGTGGCGGGACAACTTAATTTCAAGCTGGCCCACCACATTTTTTTAAAACACTCGATCTTAATTCTGATTACGCCATTTCTTTGTTCTCCGTTTGTGCTCATATGTGCCCAAAGTTCAGCCGTTGTGCCATAAAATTACCCCCATAGTAGCGATTTTAAGGTAGTGAGCCAGCTTGATGTTCAAGTTAGTCCACCACATTTTAGAAATCAAAATTTGTTCATGCCATTCATTAGTGCTCCGTTTGTGCTCATGTATGCCCGAAATTCAATTTTTGTGCCATTAAATTACGCCCGTGGCAACAATTTTAGTGTGGCAGGCTTGCTTGGTGAACCAAATATATAGAAGACTGTACATGTGACAGCTAAAATAACATGTTGGCTCAAGAAGGGTATGTTTTAGTAAGAGCCAAACATTTACAAACACAGACATTTTAAAACTGCGCTTGTATAAGTGGTCCACGAGAGGCTGTAGATTAGTGTGACCAGTGGCAGATTTAATATGTTTGCGCTCCTAGGCACCAATATTATGTGCGCCCCCCTCCTCCTCTTTCTCCAAATTTTTTTTCAGTGGCCTTAAGAAGTTTCAGAGTAAATAAGTGGGGGTAAGGGGGGGGGCGGGGCGGAAGTTAGTATTTGAGAAAATAGGTTTACGAAAGATAATCAGTCAGGTACTGTACATGCCCTACAGTAGCTTGAGTTAACATTATGAAGATGAGGAGACTGATGTCAGTTACAAATCGATTGCAAAGTAGTTATTTAAAATAAATAATGTCGCTCTGAATTTAACCTGAACTATCTCGATAATGTTAGTCAATGATTTTTAAACGTAATTATTAAAAACAACATATTATAATAAAATAATGTAATTCAAAATGTGCCGTCCCCTAAAGCCGCCGCCCCCAGGCCCGTGCCTAGTGGACCTATAGTGTGACTCCACTTCCGAGTGTGACGACATCACATATCTCTTGAAACCCTAGTATGTTCGCCTAATTTATTCGTGTTCATAACACTCACCCCAACACCTTTTCATTCCCTCATCTATTCGCGCGATGTGACAGTGGTAGGACAGGTCCCAATAGGTCACCAGATGCCCTGCAGGCAAAAGTGACAGTGGTAGGACAGGTCCCAATAGGTCACCAGATGCCCTACAGGCAAATTACCTAACTTACACATCCTGGTGATGGTACATTTACCCTCACCGCACCCCTTTTCAATCCATCATCTATTCGCGCGATGTGACAGTAGTAGGACAGTAGGACAGGTCCCAATAGGTCACCAGATGCCCTGCAGGCAAATTACCTAACTTACACATCCTGGTGATGGTACATTTACCCCCACCCCACCCCTTTTCAATCCATCATCTATTCGCGCGATGTGACAGTGGTAGGACAGGTCCCAATAGGTCACCAGATGCCCTGCAGGCAAATTACCTAACTTACACATCCTGGTGATGGTATATTTACCCCCACCGCACCCCTTTTCAATCCATCATCTATTCGCGCGATGTGACAGTGGTAGGACAGGTCCCAATAGGTCACCAGATGCCCTGCAGGCAAATTACCTAACTTACACATCCTGGTGATGGTATATTTACCCCCACCGCACCCCCTTTCATTTATATATGAAAACTATATGTGTGGTGGGAATTTTTGTTGGCCATGGAGACATAGCCCAACTTCAATAGGTTAAGGACCCTAACCAAACCCAATAACCATCCTGGATCAAGGGCTTAGCCCAAATATTTGGGGCTGTCAACACGGACCCACATATCAAGCCTGGAGCGCAATGGGTCTCCATATTTTTCGACAAGAATGGTGAGGGAGAGAACTTTGACAGTTATGGGTTTTCCCCACATATAAAGTCGCATTTGGCGTTTACACGCAAAAATGTTTGCCGTTGGTCTCATAGCACGGTACAACTTCAAGGCATAACCTCAGACGTTTGCGGCCATTACTGTCTGATGTACCATCTCTATCGCATCCAGAACATTCCAATGAAAACTTTCCTGGCACTATTCTCACCCACCAATCACAGACAACGAATGTCCCCAAGGTGTTGATATATTACACTCCATGTTTCAAGACCTCGGTGTCTTGCCGCCCCTCAAGAGGCTGCGTCCAATCAACGTGTGCCCTTTCTTGCTCCAGCGGCTATAAAAAGGCGTCCCGAAGACGTTCTAATCATAATCTCGACAGTCGCCAAAGCGATCACACATCATGGAAAGCCAACAGATATCCGAAGACGTTTGCACCCGCAAAGCAAAGCCGTTGAAGCCGCTCGCCATAACCAAGTATTTTCAACACGTTATTTCCGCTGAGCTGAGTCGGCTCCAAACGAGTCAACGTCGGCATGAGTGTCAAGAACAACTTTACAAATGAGAGAGGGTGAACTCTGGTGAACAGGAAGGGTGAGAGGATATAAAAAAGGTAAGAAAAACACGTTTAAGAGGTTTATGGATGACCCCTAAATGAGTAAATATTATATTTACCACACACTGTTACTCGTGACGGATAGCAATGGATCATTAGTAGAGATCCTAATTTCGGGTGTCCAAGTGAATTTTGATTATTATTTTTTTACAACGTATTATTTTGTTGGTAAACCATTTGCACTTTCTTGATTCGCAAACTTTTGTTCTAAAAATAAACATTGTTTGGGGTATTATCTCCAATTTTCATTGGTTTAAAAAAAATATCGCCATATTCTTATTTTTAATGTTTTAGCACTGTGTCTTACTACCTGTCCGAGATATATGCAGCCATAAATATTGATTTATAAGGTTAAGTGAATGTTGATAAATAAGTTGAAGATGTATAAATAAGAATGTTAAGGAAGGTCCCAAACTATATTTATTTAACTATAAAAATATGTTAGTTAATAGTTTCCCAGCAAAAATATAAAGTGTTATAAACCATTCCAACTCGACTGAACACCATAATAATATATATTTAGTGGGAGTAGTAAGAAAAATATATATGATAGGCATTTTATAAAATACATATTATATATCTCATAAAGCAGAGGTTGGCAACCATTTTAGGCCCCGATCGAATTATAAACTTATCAAAGGTCTCGTGATTACCCAACCACTCTAATTATTTTTTTATCCACATCTTATATCTATTCCTTAAATTCAACCTTTCTCCATATACACATGTCCCCAAAATTATAGAAAGAGACAAATTAGACTAAATAGAAAGTGCATTTACATTTATTTTATTTTCTAATGATATTTTCTAGTATGGCCGCACAAGGTTATTTTGGTAGCTAAAATACTATTTTAAAGTACCTTTTAGATACGATGTATGTTTTTATATGTGAATGATTGAAAATTTCCAAGAGACCGGCCAGTTTCTGACGCCTGTTAAGTGACGGATCCGGGGAGGGGGGTAAGGGGTGATTGCCCCCAACCACTGCTTATAAAATAATCAAAAATATTGAAACCAATACCTTTATGTTGTAAAGAATGACTAACACCTTCCTCGCCCTATTTCCTACATTACCTAATCAATAAATCTTTCAACGCACCTCTAATGTGCAGAAAAGCAAGTGGCTTAAAACTTAAACTCTCCAGTAAGTTTACTGTCATAACCAATTATTTGTATTAAAATAGTCTACATATTATTTTCTATTAATACATACTAAAACGTTTTAGGCCCAAGCACTGTACATATTTATTACCTATATTGTTAGAGTGGCGTATGTTTTATGTTTTTTGAATTAAAACTTTTTTTGTGTGTTTTTCTTATAAATCCTATTTTTCTATTATAATTATTAGTTAAAATCATTTTTATAGGATTGCAATTATTATTATTATTATAAATAATAAATCTTGATTGTTGAAGATTATTAAATTTATAATTGAAGGAACCTTGTGAAAACCAATCCCCCCCTTTTCAACAACAGGCCCTGGATCCGCCCTTGCCCCTGTTATAAACATCATAGAAACAAAAAAAGAAGTTGTTACCGTAATCTCAAGAATGTAGGCCCCATTGTTGTTGGTTGAGCTCTCTCTGTCCAGTTTCTGTTGAGTGAACACCACACCGGAGTCGGCGTCGATCTCAAAGCTACCCTGAGAGCCCTGAGTGATGGAGTAGACGATGCGGTTGTTGATACCCCGGTCACCATCCACTGCCTTCACTAGGGGGAGAACACAGCTCAGGACAATGAAACCAGCCCGAGAGACAACAAACACATTGCTTTCTTGTAGTTACTCTGTACAGTGTGTGTAATACTATCCTCGAACCAAAATTAACTAGGGAAAAATGTTAATTAGTCTACACTATAATATTATAAAGAGGAAAGATTTGATTTTGTTGTTTGTAATGGATAAACTCAAAAACTACTGGACCTATTTTTAAAATTCTTTCACCAATATAAAGCTACATTATCAGCGAGTAACATAGGCTATATTTTATTTTGAAAACTTAATTTATTCCTCATAAAAATGTCGATAGTCACTCATATTTTATGGTAGAGTCCATAATGATTCTTCAATATGTGTGTTGAAAATAATAATGCGGGAGGAGGGGGAAGGGTCTAGCTATTAAATATTCTTGTAATTTAAAAAATTACACAAGGACACGTGAATCGAACCCAGAAGCTCTGGCTTAGTACGCCAATGTGCTTACTACCGAGCTATCCAGGAGTCGTCCCGTGCCCAGGACCATTCTTCACTAATACATATATTCAATTTAAAGAATATGATATTTAGATGAGGCTATAATTGTAATTAATAACTGATAGCTTGGCTATATAATCCATCATCATATGCTCATTCGTGCAGTTGTCATTGTGTCAGTGGCAACATAAAACTCTCCGGAGTCGAAGACGGTTGCGTTATCCGATCAGCTCGTGATCTTAATTGGTTGATCTGACGATTTCCGCACGTCCATCACAGACTTTGCCACAAAATCTGGGTGAAGAATGACCCAGTTAATGAGACGGCTCCTGAATAGCTTAGAGGTAAGAGAACTGGCGTACATATCCAAAATGGTTTGGAATGTATATTCCAAGCGAATCAAAACGGAATAAAGTAACAATATTCAACTAAGTATATATATGAAAGGGCAAGGTAAAGGGATGAATGATATAACATACACGAACCGTATCTCGATTATGTGTCCAGATGTAATTTTTCAATTTATTCGATTATAATCGAGATCCTGCTCATGTCCGTAATTGTATAACGTTTCTTTCTTCCAAACAATACCGTATGTTTCTATTTGAGCACCAAACACACATGGAATTGTGTTTATTGTTTGTTTGGACATTCGTCGAAGATACATTTTGGCCTCGAGGAATATACATTGTACCCGACTCGGTGACTACATGGTCTAAGGTGTCACCCCCGCATTAGATTAGACTGCTGATGACGGGGAGATCGAGGTTAGAATCTCGGTTGGTGTACTGAAGATGTTTTTTCCTAAATATTTTTTCTACTCTCCCTCCACGCAAATTTGGATACACTTCCTATAAATATAGCCTTTTTAATCCCTAAAACCGTTAACGTAATTACTACATAAGTGTATAAGCCAAACGGGTAGTAAGACACGTTGCTAAATGAAAGAAAGACGATACATTAGTTATACCCAGTGAGTAGGCCTACATACCTAGCCCATATATTAGTCTTCTGTGTTAAAAAGTTTGAACTGAAACAAAGATATACCTTGTAGTACAGGTGTACCAATAGCGGCATCCTCACTAACCCTCGTGACAGGAGAGGCGACCACAAACTCAGGGGGCTGGTCTTCCACATCTTGTACCTTCACCACAATGGCCGCTGTACCAGTGTTTACCTGAACACCACAAACATACATTCAATATAGGGAAATTGATTGAAACATTTAAATAATTATAGATCTTGGATATATGTTGCTTGGTCTTTTTTTTTAACTCCATAATGTCAGCCTGCAACTGAGCCATACCGACAAAGCGGTCGCCGACTGTTGGCAAAGATAGTTACAAGAGCACTTGGAGGGTGTCATGTGGTGAGCACAATGGACCCTTTGACCATTAATATCAGTTTTAGCGTACAACCCGAATGGGTAGTAAAACGCGGTACTTAAAAAAATCTCAGCTTTCTTAGCCGGAGCTGCTAACTTTTTTATTCAAGTAGCTCCTCATCAATTTTCCTCATAAGGCTGAGCTGACCCCGTTTATTAAATCCCTAATAAAGCAATTTGTATTATTCCCCCCTTCCCCTGCGTATAAAATATAATTTTTTATCAGAGGAAAAATGGGGAAAAGGGGATGTGATATCTCACAATACATTATTAAACTTTAATATATGAAGAGATTTAAATTTTCAGTTAGTCCTTAGAAAAATAACATTACAGATTATTTTTATTTGAGAATGTTTTTCAAAGGGACAATTTTTATATATCATTAGAACGGTAATTAATGTATTGCTAAGTACTACAAACATTATACATTATACAACGGAGCACGTGTTAGTTATTTAAACCTGAGTATCTTGTAAATTTTAGTGAAAATAAAACATAAGTGTTACGCGAATTGTTTATTTTTATTTGTTATTTCTCGTCTTGAGTTTATCCTCTTTGGGGACACGTAGGGAACCTGGATCAGTGGTTGACAAAGAAACCGGGCACGACGCAGAAACCCGGAATTGAAGAACAAACTGAAATAACCGCGATGGACGAAATGGTCATTCTAAGAAAGAAAATCGAAGTCGACGAATAAGGACCTTTAACAACGAGCTATAAGCAATAAAAACGAAGAAAATTGTTGAGAAAGTATGATTCTGGCTACTTAAAAATATAATCTTCGTGGACTGAAGAAGAAGAAAATGCTAAGTACTCCTAAATAAGAACATGCGACCGGACAAATTTCGTTGGCACATTGAGATGAAGCATCCGTATTTTAAGGACAAGCCACTCGAATGTTTTAAAGGAGAAAAAATCTATTCACGTCTCATACCTGATCAGTTTGAGAATCGCGTAAGCTGGTAAGCCCCACACACTAGCGAATATTTAGTATTTGATGCTCCCAGAGATAAGATATACGGCCGGAGTCATGTTTGGTGATAAGAGATTGAAAGAAGTTGAAACTATTCCATTTTCCAATAACACGATTGCACGCAGAATTAATTTAATGTGCCAGTGGACAGTAGATTAGCTGATACAAAGAGTTGTTGCGAATAATTTTTTCTTGTTGCAGCTGGACGAGTCCACGAATGTGCAAGATTTGCCCCAGCTGATCGTTCTCTTATGTTACATATGGAACAACGAAGCGCATGAAGAAATACTGTGCTGCGAACCAGTTATTCGAGGTACTAGCGAAAAAATATTTCTAGAGCCTCGATACTTATGTAAAAATGAAACTTATGGATTGGATGAAATGCTTCGGAATGTATACGATTGGCGCCCGGGATATTTTCGGCAAAATTAGCATTGTTGCATGACTAGAGTTCTTGAAGTAAATTCAAATATGTCATGGACTCACTGAAACAGTTACAGGGAAGTGTTAGCATTGAAAACTATGCCAGATTATTTGAAAAACGTTTTGAACAACTCAGCGAAAATTTTTAAATTCATAAATTCGAGGCTGTTGCAATCGCGCTTAATTTAAAAGCTTGTTGAGGAGCTGGGGATTGTGCATACATCACCTCTTATGTGCACCGATGTTTGTTGGATGTCGAAAGGAAAAGTGCCGACAAGACTTGTGAAACTCCGCGACCAAGTCACAATATTTCTTCGCGGTAAAAGTGATTAAATGGAATAGTTTTACGAGTAGTTGGTTCTAAAACTCACATAGTTGGCATACATATTTTCGAAATCAAACGAAATCAATTTGTACTTTCAAATAACAATAGTATCCGATATATTTGCAGTTAGTTCACAACAATATTCGAGGATTTATAAAAAAAAACTTATGTGGTGAAATAAAAACATTGTAAACTACAAGTACGACTAGTTTGAAACATTTGACAACTATATCAACTAATGAGAGAATAGACCAGTTGGGAGCATGGTATCCATGATCTATTCACATTTTGAATGCGTTGAAAGAACATTTTTATTGTTTCCTCCTTGAAGAGTTGAAAAACTGTCATCGAAAGAACTGGATTGAGAATCTGTTTCAAGGTGTCGTGACGATATGGATATCGATAAAGGTCAACGAAGATCTCATAGATCGATCCGAAGACACTTTGTTAAAAATGGATTTCAACAGCAAATCTGGCCGTCTGTACAATAAACATACCCAACTCTTTATGCGGAACTTGTGAAGATGCTGCTCGTTCGCTTTCACTTATTCGTACATATGTGAAGTTGAATTTTTGTTAGCGTTAGTAATAAAAACCTAATTTAAAAACACACTGCAATTGTGAAACTATTTGTGCCTGAAAATGAATCGCAATGAGTCATCAGCAGGAACTGGAAAAAAAGCGCACCCTTTGAACACGCCTCATGAAAAAAATTTTTTTTTGTAAAATTATAATCAATAATACATAAACTAGTAGTGAAGAAAATTAAATAAAAAATACACCAACCCCCCTTTTTCATTAAAGCAAGGTAGGCTGCGAAAGTGTGTTGTTCTAAAAATTGGTTCTAAAAATAAAGTGTTTGGGAAGCACTGCCTTAAAAGATAGCAAGAACTTAAAACAACCTATAGAGATAATCATTGAAATATAAAATTAGGCACAGACTATTTGCTATTTTTGAAACTGTTTACTGGCGTTAAAGGCAACATTCCTGTTGAGTTATTCCTCGTTTTCGGTCCTAATTTGAGCAAAAGTGCCGTGTGGTGTCCTGAACTTCTGGAAGTTGATGACAATAAGATATTAGAGAAACTGATTGATTCGTTTGTGTGCCAGATCTTTCTTCGATACAATAAGCTTGGGTTGAAATACATTCTATACAAATTTGTACGTATTACTTGGACATTGAACATATGGAATATTAAATATTTAAAATCTCTGTTTCATAATTTGTGGTAGGCCTACCCCCAGGGCCAGGGGACGAGATGAATCACTGAAATCTAACAACACTAAACTACATTTTTACGATATTAGGTCTGACGGACAAATAAATGCAAATTTTTACGTAATGTTATGAACTATTATAACCCTTTATTTCCCTCTGTAAAGATCTTGTTTAGCTTAAAATTAAAACAATTGGGAAAGGCCAATTAAACTTTACAAGATAGCAGCTATTTGGTCTTTTTAATATCTTTTTTTCTCTTCAGTGAAGAGCAGGAAGAGGTATGTTGGTAAGGCCATGGCTCCAAAAAGGGGTACACTATACTTCATTCACGGTAGGAGTTTACCTCTGAAAGGTCTTTTTTCCTACCAATATCCTACTATATAATAGATTTCTGGTAGGGAAAAAGGCCTTTCAGAGGTAAACTCATACCGTGAACGAACTTTACTGGCGAGAGTTTGGGAAACACTGCTCTAAATTATGTACAATACATTATATATTACAATAAAGGAAATTAAATCAGTATACTTAAATTTAAATTGGAAACTACTAAATGGTATCAATACAAGTTGGTGTGGCAAAATTTGACCGGATGAGAAATGAGAGAATAAGAGGAATAGTAAAGGAAGGTACGATTAAGGTGTTATGGCCATGTGAGAAGAATAGAGAGGGGAAGGATGCCCAGGAGGATGTTGGATATGGTGGTGAGGGGTAGGAGGCCGAGAGGAAGATCAAGGGACAGATGGCTGAAGGTAGTAAGGAGGAGTGTGGAGGAGAGAGAGAGAGAGGACTAGGTCAAGGTGGAGGAAGAGAGGGGGGTGGAAGGTAAGGAGGAGGCAGGGGAGAGGCTTATGTTCCAAACGGACCCAGCCAGTGTCTGAAAGCTGTTCATGATGATGATGATGATGATGATGATGATGATAAGTTTCACTTTGAACTAAAAGTTTCAAATTAATATTGATCTATTAAATATTTGTCAAATATTTACTGAAAGTTTAAACTCACCCGGTTGTTGTTAGCCCTGTCTACGGCAAGAACTCTAAGCTGGTAGATAAACTTGCGCTCGTAGTCCAACTGTCCTGTAAGTCTTATTACTCCCTTCCCATTCACCGTCGAGACTGAGAAAAGGTCATCGTCACCATCCAGCTCTTGAAGGAAGTAAAGCACCTGCTCAAACACAAACCATATAACAGGATGAATGTAAAAATATTTGAAGGGCTTACAAACAAACACTCTAGTTAACGAATGACTCAAAAATTGGACTGAATGTGTGATAAGTGACAATTATCTGTTGTACTGTAGTAGTTCTAGAGAGGTATATTGTTAAAATATATTTTTCCAACATTGACAAAATGCATTTTAATAAAAAAATGTAAAACATTTTATTTGACTTAGATGTATAAACGTAGCTTAAGAAATTTTGTAGTTGACAGGCTATTTGGTAATCATACTTTAAGTTAGATTTTTATGTTTTGGATATTTAAAATTCTATATTGATATCATTTTTATACTTAGGTTATATTAATGAATGAAAACTTGTGTGGTTTAGCAATGTTAATAATCCTCACTGGACGGCAAATGAACTAAGTGTCGTCATTCTAGTCTGGTTTGACAATTCCGGCGAGGACGAGGTTTTAATCTCGGTTGAGTGCGAAGAGGTTGATTTTCCTTAACTCTAAACAATCACTTTAGTAATGGACTGGATTGTGTCAACCGATGACTGAGGGATCAGGGTTTGAATCTTACCGAATGTTCTGAGTTTTCCCCTTTGATCACGGGTGGGGGGATCCTTTGGCATTGGAAGGCCGCATGTCACTTCACGGATTCCTCACAAAGCTACACACTTCGTGAAGGTCTACGGTAAATTTTGCCAAAATACGATAATGCATCAACCATAGCGAGATCGATCGAGAGAAGTGGTTGATTTCTTTACATAATATTTTAAAGATAGTGATTTATTTTAATGAATTAAAGAACTACCCACCTTGGTAGCGTAGTTATCTAACGCGATAGTTTCGCATTGAGCTAAACTGCCGATGACGGGGAGATCGAGGTTCGAATCTCGGTCGGGGGATCTAGGAGTTTCTAAATGGTTTTCCACTCTTCCTCCACGCAAATGTGGGTTCACATCCTCTAAATTCAACCTTACCAATCCCTAACCCATTAGCGTAATTAGTACTTAAGCGTATAGCCCGAACGGGTAGTAATATGTGGTGCTAAATAAATAAATAAATTAAAATACATATTGTTTGAGAGTATAAAGCGCTGAAGATAGATAACTATTGATAAATATGTGTAAAGCTCGCATCAATCACCTCAAAAGGCCGTACTTATAGACGCAGGTTCCTCATCCCTGCCCTATATTGTTTCCCACTCTCCCTACAAGTAAATGTGAATACATTTCCTCATCCCTACTCAATTAGTGTAGCTAAATGCGGACAGGCAAAACGGGTAGTAATTCTATTTTACTTTCACATTCTATCGTAGGTGTTAACAAGCTATAAAATAAAATACTTAGATTAAGTCTTCACTCATGATAAAAGTGCAACGCGGAGTTGAATAGAACAGCTGTTTCTTTTCCTACTAGCCTATTTTTTATAACATACATTTTTTTAACTCTCTACAAATCCCTTGCGACAAAAATTTTCATTCCCTTTTCAGTGCATTTGCGATCATGTTAATGCATCTTCAACTCATGTGCGATAGTTAAGACAATTGATATTTTTCAACCTAAAGAGTAATTACCACTGGTGATATTTATATAGATGATGGCGTTTGCCCTGAGAAATAATATAAAACCAATAGAACATGTAGGACGTTTCATCCTCATTTTCACAGGATAGAGTTAAAACATGTCTCGATGCAAGTTGTAACGAGAATAATAATGCTCTCGGTAAAATGAAAGATCCGCGAATGTAACACCCCTGCGGAACGATTCTTAGACTACCCGCTGAACGTTCAGACAGTCGTGATTGGAAAGTTCACTGTCGCTCGTTTGACATAGCCCACACCGCCAAGTGGACACACACACTCCTTCACCTCCTCATACTTGTACTCACTCCCAAGCACAATCCCTTGGAAGCTGCCCGCCGAACTAATCGAGGAGTTATTATTCTTCACAATAAAATCCATCTAAATATTCTAATGTGGGTTAACTGACTCGCCCTATTCTCAAATTGTGTTTTATTCAATCAAGTACTACTGAACCCGAACTCCAACAGATATAACAAGAATATCTTTTGATAAACAACCAACAATTTTTATTCCTCCACGGAACGGGTTTAGAATGTCCCCGCAGTATGCTCTGCTTGTCTTAAGAGACGACTAAAAGAGGAACCCTTAAGGCGATGGTGTATTAACGTCCCTAGGGGCTGCATAACAGAGAGCTAGTCTGTCACTGACGTAGCTTTTTGGTGACAGGGCCGAGCCCAAGCTGATGGAAGATCCGAACCCGAGCTGATGGGTAACAGTGCTGAATCCAAGAGATGTATAACAGGGCAGAAAGCAAGCTGTTTGGTAACAGGGCTGAGCCCAAGCTGATGGGAGATCCGAACCCGAGCTGATGGGTAACAGGGCCGAAAGCAAGCTGTTTGGTAACAGGGCCGAACCCAAGCTGTTTGGTAACAGGGCTGAGCCCAAGCTGTTTGGTAACAGGGCCGAACCCAAGCTGTTTGGTAACAGGGCCGAACCCAATCTGATAGGTAGTGCAAGGTTCGTAAGGGTATAAGGGTATTACCACGTGTATACCAAGAGACTGTCTCGGGTAACCTTTAGCTACCCGTGTTCTCGTGGGAAGTAAGTGCTAGATGCCAATTTACATACTGCCACCCCTCCTGGCGTCACCATGCCCGGCATGAAAAAAGGAGTGAGATATGCCTTTCATTACTGATAATTATGAAGGATGTACGGAGGTAAGGCTTATCCCCGCTTATTGGTATTGTAGTGATTGTAATATTGCAGGCCACCCCTTTGGTCTCGAAAATGAGATTAATAAGGAATGTTTATGTTTGGAAGTAAAAACTGCCTAAAGGCACTCAAATGGACTCTTACTTACAAACGATTAGTATCATAGCCATAATAAAACCATACACCAAGAAAAACATTCAGATGAAGGTGTCCCTCATTGATTGCAATGGTGTGGTTATCACAGCACATTGTGTATGATGGTGATTTTAATGAGCTAACCGCCACCTTCAATTTACCTAGAGAAACAAGTTTTTTTTTAAATGTAAAGTTATTCGCTATTTTTAAATAATTGTGCTTTGTCTACCGTAATTGTCACGATTCTGTTCACATATCATCGTATTTCCTGAGTTCTTGTGAGATATTGTCCACTTTTTACTCCGGGAATTCTATCGTACAGATAATAATTGAGCAAATTTATAAAATTAGTTTAATAAACAGTCTTTTCGCTTTCTACTGGATTTATGGTCGCCCCGGTATATCAGAAAATAATTGACTGGAGGATCAGGCAGTCAAAGAGGCAATTCATCTCCCTCCTGAGATAAATCTGAGTATATCGTTTTTAGATTTAAAGGGCTATGTTTGGCTTTAGGTATAACCCACCTGGCACGAACAATGGGTCTATGCCCGTACTTAGAACAATCTACGTTCTATGTATCACGATGGCCTTCTTCTATACGTTCATCTAGGAGGGAGGAGGTTGTCGTGACAAGACTTCGCGTTGGGCATACCCAAGGTTGTTTTTTTTGTTGAAAGAGGATCCACCTCCAGTATGTGTGAGCTTTGTCCCCTTAGGGTCTATCACATTTTGTTGGAGTGTTGCAGGTATGTCTATACATCTGACTATGGATTTTAATGGCCGCCTGTGTTTTTTGTTACGCGACAGTGCGGATGGATTTATTTGTTTACTCTGTTTTATACGCCAGGCGAATATTTTTAATTCCCTTTGAGTCTGACTATTAAATATATTTTTGAACTCTCATTAGGATTAATTAACAGTGTCTCAAATTTGAAAATGATTTATTGGAAATTTCTCAACACAAGATTAATACCCATGAACTTTCATAATGTTTTCTATATTTACTATTTCAGAAAATCTTTGGACGACATATTCCAATGATTGTTGATAACTGTGTGTAACTATTTTGTGCAGATTATTTAATTTGGTTTGAAAAAGGGAAACGAACCTTTAATAAAACACTTGCAGACAGGCATAATCGCAATTCCTGGACATAGGTCCTTATATTAGTCATGTAAGTATACCTGTCCATATGGCCCCTCGTCCTGGTCGGTAGCCTCGACCGTGGTCAGAACTCCAGGGGGACTGTTTTCAGGCACCACTATGGTTGGTTGATAGGGCTTGAACACAGGCTCGTTGTCGTTAACATCCTCGACCAAGAGCAGCAGTGACTGCGTGATGAAGTTACCCTCCCCAAGATGGCCGTCCGTCAGCGTCAGAACTAGACTGTATTCATCCTTCAGCTGCAAGTACATACACTTTGTCAAGTGTCGTTCCTTAAGGCGGGATAGAAGGGGACGCGAGAAAAATACAGCGTTTTTGCAGTTTTTATGGCAAAACCTTTTTTGTTTTTGGCCAAAGTAAATAAAATATTGCCCCAGTACAAACGTTTAATTTAATTTTCTTCACATGGTGAAATCAACAGTTGTTGAATATCTGTCAAGAGCATTGCAGCATTATCTAACAAACTTTATAAATTAAGCGAAAAGGTTGTCAATAAATTACAGAACACCCTTGACAGATATTCAAGAAATGTTGAGGTCAACATGAGGATAAAATTAAACTCTATGTTTATATTAAAACAATATTTTTATTTATTTTGGTCAAAAAATAATGTTTTGCCTTAAAAACTGCAACAAAACTGTGTGTTTTTTCTCGCATCCCACCTTAAGAGTGAGGTGAATCCTACCCATGAAGTAGGTTGACTCCGTATTAACCAAACATATCGCAAGCACAAACACTTAAAAGGGTTATTATATTTGCAAATTGAAAAGGTTATTTTGTAAAGGAGAAAATTTGTCTACTTCACTTGGTAGTCCCTTACGATATTGTTTGGTGGGATGTATTTAACATACAAAACGTTCACGATAGTTATGGACTTTCCTAACCGTTGAAAAGTATCTAAAAACCACTAAGGAATTAAGGGATCGTCCGGCTCGCGAATACATCTTGTGACCCTGACAAGAGACATGATTCGAATATTATTTGTAAAATTTACAAAACATATTTGTAAGGTAGATGAATAGGAAACGACTTTTGAGTATATTTTTAGACTATCGGAAAAGGGCAAAACTATCGTGAACCAAATAGACACGTGTACCAATGTTCGCCCCGCACTAAATTTTTAGGGGTTGTGTAAAACATGATTTAATAATTACTTTAGATGACATTTAATAAAGAGGACCATTTGTACCGTCTTGGTTAACAAACTCTCGGTCTAAAATAAACACTACTCGCAAACCTGTGCGCAAGTTGCGTAATACTTTGGTAGAAATAGAACAAAATATTATAGTCTTTAATAAAAACTTTGTTTAAACTTAAAAAAACTCTCAAATTATTAAAACACAAAGTGATGTAAATTATAGTCTTAAATAAACTTTATTTAAAAATCTAGAATTTATAACATATACAGGAGGCATTCATATTTATAAATTGTCTGAGAAAACTTAAGTATAAACAAGATTTTGTGTTGCAATTTCACCTGAGGGTAAAAAATTATGTTTGCCGCCAACTCCTTCTTCGATTTAGATCTTGACTCCGTTAAAAGACCGAAAACGACTAATAGCCCCATGGCCCCAGAGATGCATCAGTGGGGAGGGGTAACCTTTTAGACTATGTACCAGTAAAAATTGTTGTACATTTAATAGCATTTGCACATCTTCAGTTCAACAAATCTCTATTAAAAGATTAAAGTCCTTATTAGTCAATTTAGACCCATAAAATAGGTCAATATTGGGTCTAACAATAATATATATATACACTCTTATTAAAGAGATAGCTTGAGGACCTTCTCTAATACTTAGGCTGCTATATAAAAAGTAAGATCATACGTATTGATGCTCTAATGATTTTTAATAAAACCTCAATAAACTTAAATAAATAAGTTAAAATAGTTTTATAACAAGTAGAATATTAAAGAAGATCCTCAACCATCTTTACTTTATAGCAATAGTATGTTGATTAAGAGCATACATATATATAAATGGTTACCCAGCAAAAAACAAACTTGAATACCCTTAAAGATACAAATGTGTATTTGAAATAAAATAATGAGAAGTAGACAGCATTTTGTGTATTAATTGGAAGTAATAAGCTGTTTTGAAGAAAATAGTCACCAAACAATATTCGGTTACCTCTCTGTCCAGTTCCTGCTTCAAGTAAACATTCGCCTCGTTTGTTCCCAGGTTTTCAATGCGAAGCAGATCATTGCCCACTTGCTCTCTGACCCCGAATACCAGAGGATCTCCGTCGGGATCTGCCCCATGCAGTCGATAAATAAGACTCCCTGGAATAAATACAGAATATAAATTATGGGGGATCTCACCAGGGTTGATAACTATATGGATTTATAGAATATCTTAATCTTAGGGGCTCGTTTGAGCTTTCTCACAGGGTGGCGAAAACACTAAGACTTCGTCTGTTCATAGTCACAAAGGGTGGCTCCTCTACATTCCTACCAAATTTGTATTTTTTTTAACATACCATAGAGTGTTTTATTTCTCTCTAAGAGCTTTGGTTTGGTATCCATCCCTCTCCACATCCACTCTATTTCACTGCCCTTTGTTTGGACAATTAAAAACACTTAAATCTTTTCTGAAGTTGTCTTTCCACCATCTCAACAAATATCAAACATTTACCATATCAATACGTGGTTGTTAATGTTGGTTTTAGAAGTGTCTAGCTCACATTATTTCCTGAACCCCATTTTGAATTTTCAATCCCCTTCTAGTTATTTTGGGTTATCACTTCTTCTACATTTATGCAAATATTTCAATATTTGCCATTTTGAAAGGTGTTTTTTCTATTAGCTTTGGAATTTTAAAAATGTTTACATGTTTATGGCTGTTTGAAATGCTCCTTATATCTGCATAATAAATTTCAGTATATTTATTACCACACAAAGCTTATTCTCATTTTTTGGAAATTTCTTCAAACCCCACTTGAAAATATCAAATATTCAAGCCTTGTTTTATTATTTTGAGTGTACTCTACATGCTTGACAAATATTAATATTCTTTTTTCTGTTTATAGCCCCCCACCTTCCTATTTCCCGGGATAATATTTTCAATCTCAACTCTTCAAACTTTGCAGGTTATTTGGAGCCATTCCTATACCTACCTGCCAAATTTCAGCTTCCTAGATCACCTAAGTCTTTCTGGACACACACAAACACACAAACACAAACCCATATACGCACAAACACAGACTTTCTGTTTTATTTTATATTAGTCTAAAAGACTCGAACCGGTGATCACATACACTCTCTCTATATATAAGGTGTCGTCAGTCTCTTATTAGACTGGATCATTTGTGATAGTAAGTTCGAATATCGGCTGGATGCACTGGGAGTGGTGTTACAAATATTGTTACATCACTGGGATTTTCACTTCTTTCCTCCATGCTAATGGGGGTGTATTTACATCTAATTATTAGCTCCATCCTTACTCCAAACATTAATGTGGGAATGTAGGAACGCGGGTTAAGTGAAGTATTTTTGCAATTTGTATAGTAAAACCTTTCTTGGTCAAAATAAATAAAATATTGCTCCAGTAGAAACATAGTTCAGTTTTTTTCACATGGTGACCTCAACAGTAACTGTTGAATATCTGTCGTGACCATAGCGGCATTAGATGATAAACTTTTTAAATGAAGAGAAAAAGTTGGACAGATATTCAAGAACTGTTGATATCACCACGTGAAGAAAATTAAACTCGGTTTTTAATGAAGACTCGTTTAATTTATTTTGGCAAGTTAATTTTTTAAAATAAAATTGCAAAAATACTAAGCTTAAGTCGTGTTCCTTACACTCCCACCTTTACTCGTTAAAGCTATCATTTCAAAACGTACTTGAATGCTTAGAAATTATATTATTAGTCAAATGTAATGGTTGGGAGGAATATTTTAATGCGCCTGGTCAAACTCTCCATCTGTGCTAGATAAAGAAGGATTTTAAAGGAAATGTGACCGTATTTTAATGTAGAGAAAATGGAAAAACATAAAATTAAAAACACAGCAGTATATCCGACCAAGATTCGAACTTTGACCTACCCATCACTAGCAAACCAAACTAGACGTGAATGATGCCTTCGTATACGCACACTGCGAGTATTAATTTGCTTAAAATGTGTCTGAATTTAGTTTGCAACAAGTTTGTATCTAGTTCAAATGCGAGTCATAAAACCTTTTCCTCCTTAAAAGAAAATATGTTTCATGAGTGCCTTTGATTTTATTTGTACTCCCCAGTACATAGATGATATAGTATCGCTGACCAAATGTGAATAACAGTTGCAGGAAATACTGGATAATTCGGGAGGAGATATGGCATGGAGATCAACATTGATAAGTTAAAAGTGATGAGGATTTCAAAAATTAAAGAGCTGTTGAAAATAAAATTGTCAACCAGGAGTTGAAAAGCATAGATGGTTTCAAATACCTGAGAAGTCTGCCGACAAAGATGCTTACTGCACCAAGGAGATTAGGTCGAGGATTGTCCTGGCCAAGGAAGCTTTCAACAAGAAGAGGTTACTGCTGACCAGCAAGTTGAGTTTGGTTGGAACTGAGGAAGAAACTGATGAAATGCTACATTTGGAGCATTGCGCTGTGTGGAGCAGAAGGATGGAAAATAAATACTTGGAGGGCTTGAAATGTGGTGCTGGAGAGGACTTGAGAAGATCAGGGGGACAGATGAAGTCCTAAGAAAAGTGGGTGACAAGAGATCCATTTTGGATGTGATTCTTTGGTATGAAGCAAATTTTATCAGACACATCCTTAGTAGGAACTGTCTTCTGCACGACGTCATAGGGACGTTGAGGGAAATAGGAGCTTAGGAAGAAGGAGGATTCAAATATTGGATGAAATGAAGGAAAAAGAAAATTCTGGGAGCTGAAGGAGGAGGCAAGAGTACAGAACACATTGGCAGTCTAAGTTCACTGACAAAAGGAATGGACTTGTCTTAAGACAAAACACCTAATTATGACAAATAAATACTACTGCTGGTGACAAAAATATATCTACCTATTTTTAAACGTCACGTCCGACTACCCGTCCGGTCTATTTAGGATTAAGAGTTTTTTCTGAAGTAATCTTGGAAAAATATAGTAGAAAGTCACACTATTGTACAAAACCGGGACTAGAACAAAGTCCCGACCTCCCCTGTCAGGTTTAGCACACCAGTATTTCTCACTACCATTGAGCCTACTTGTATGATACAATATAAAAAAACGCGTCGGTGGCCACGTGGTATAGCGCACTACTCCTGTGTTGGACCAGAATGCCGAAGACTGGGAGATCGGGATTCAATCCTAGTCGGGCGCATTGAGGGTGGTTTTTCCTAAATGGTTTTCCACTCTTCTTCCACACAGATGTGGGTGCATTTAATCTCAATTAATCCTTCCTAATCCCTAACCCATTAGTGTAATTAGTACATATGCGTATTACCCGGACGGGTAGTAAGAGGTGGTACTAAAAAAACGCATTGTAGAGGAAAGACTGTTACATAAATCAACAGCGTTTTTAAACGGTTGACGTTGAATGTGTTAGGAAGTTTAAATTGAGAATTAACACTCAAGAAGCTTTTCTATGATTTAGATCAACTTGTTTTTGATGCTACTTGAGGGCAGTATGGATCGATCTTTATAAAAATCGATTATTTACCCTCAATTAATAGATTTTTAAATCGATTCAAAGCTCTCAATCTGATTCACTAATCGATTCTTAATCAGGCCATTTTTTAAAGATCGAATTGAAAATTCAAAAGCAACAAAACTTAAATACATGAAAATTTGATTGGCTATAGGACATATTTTTTTAACTGGAAGTAAGAACATGTTGAAACCAAAGTTTGCATTGTTGGGGCACACATTAGTATCAAATCATTCATTATATTATGTATAATTTATACCATAAATTTGCACTAAATTAAAGTTAAATGGTATTTTGATGGTTTGTCCAATACCCTCCAGCAATATCAACTAATATTTCAATTAAGATGGCCTTTTAAAGACATTACATTTTAAATTTAACTTAAAGGTACCCTATGAAGGAGCTTGTCACATTACATTGACCATTTGGTGCACAAAAGCTTGTTTTATAATGTGATATTAATTGGATGTAGGCTTATGTTTAATTTACTATATAAACGTTATTTATACTAAAATAATAGTTTAATTGACTATCACCAGTTGATTAAAATTAATTAAGCATGCTAGGAAAATATAACTATATTTAATGGTCTCAATTTTGGGGTTTTTATTTTCGAAAAATATACTCCCATTTATATTTTAAGTACCGGCCCCGTGGTGATCAATGCACCCAGCTACTGACCTAGGGGTTCCGTCTTCAATTTCCGGCTGGGCATTTTTCCCGAAAGGGAAATTACCAGGGTTTGTTTAGTTAGGCTTTAGTTAAGTTTAAGTGTTGCACTGGTTACACACCCACATATTCACTATCACCATAATCTCTTCTCACCGAGACATGGAAAGAGCCTCCTTGGAAAGTATGTATGATTAGTTCATACGGGCGTCCCCTGAGCAACGGTATATTATTAGTACTGGCAAATCTTTTCACAAATTGTTGTAGCCCAGACGCGCAATATTATATTATTTTAACTATAGTTAAAGCACCCTTTTACAGGAATCGTCTAATAGGATACTCCCCAGATCGATTCAATGAACCTGAATCGATACAAGACATATTGATGTAGATCGCTCTAGATAATAGATTCGAGGCCTATGAATTGAGCATCCCTACTTGAGTGCTAATGACCCACACATACTTGGCTGGTTTCTTTCTTCACTAGTCTGACCAAGATTGGGAATGATTAGGCGAGTTTCCGCGATTGACTTGGCCACGTCTTGGTATCGAGTGCTATCCACCAAATGGCTCTGACCAAGGTGGAGCGCGAAAATTACTTTGAGTTATTAAATAGATATAACAACTGGTAGGTCAATATACATAAACCGAAATATATTTCAAATCCATGGAAAATGAAATATTTAATATTATTCTTGGTTAGATTGACGCTTATTTTTACTAGTCCTAATATTTACACACATAACAAGTTAAACATATCCTCCCAAGAGAAAAAGAAGTACGTATGTAAGAGTAAATAGACCTAGACCATTATTATTAGGTGTGCTGTCTTATGACAGGTCCATTCCTTTTGTCATAGAACTGAGACCGCCAATACGTCAAGGTGCCATTTTGTTAACAACATTCGTCGTTTATACACTCTATCAAGATATTCTATTAACTATTAACAAACGATAGAAGAATGGACGCCCTACCCTTCTTCATCTACAACGCACGTAAACTTTTCTCCTTCGTCTGCTTGGGGCACACTTGATTTGACTGAGTTGATTGAGCTCTACAAAAGCTTCTTTTGTTTAGTTTGTGGAGAACATGCTCATTGATAAAAGGGTAGTAAGTAGACTGGTAGCCACTCACCCCGTCACCCATTCAGGCATCAGGTTGTATTGATAAACAAAGATGAAGTAACAGCTATACATAATGATGAGCTAAAAGAGATCGAATGCTAGAGTTGCAAAAAAAAAATGAGAACTGAGAAATAGTTTCATTTGTTCTTCCTCCACAGTCCACCCTAGTAAACATTTAATCCCAGCATGAGTGAAGTTAGTTCATATAAGTTGTTTATTTCAATACCAATCCGGTACCAGAGTGTGAGTACTAATATCAGTAAAAGTATCGAAAAAATGTATCGAGTAAAAAATACTAGTATCAAAAGGAAAATATTGATATTAGTAAAGTACCTATACTTTTTTTTACATTCCTAAGCTGGCAGCTAACAAAAGATGAACAAAACATGGTTAAAAGAAAAATCACAATTAAAAACAAATTGTTTGTTGTGAAAGTTTTGACTGCCTAAAATCAACATATTATGGTCTTGCAGATCATATAGTTTGGCGAATGGATACATAAGAGTAGGTATGGCAACTTTTACTAGCGGTCGGTTACCACCACTCCTATGGTAGATAGGATATTTGCTACATTTTCTGCAAAAATTAGAAACTTGCAGAATTGAAACCATAACAATGATATCCAAATGTGAGACTATTATATTATATTATTATGTATATCAAATACTGTGGTAATATGTTTAAACTTATAACAATGATATCCAAATGTGAGACTATTTGTATATCAAATACTGTGGTAATATGTTTAAACTTATAACAATGATATCCAAATGTGAGACTATTGGTATATCAAATACTGTTGTAATATGTTGCAACTTATAACAATGATATCCAAACGTCAAACTATCTGTTTAAAACATTTTGTTGAAATGTGTTTCTATGTTGTTTTTTAAAACGTTGGATAACATTGGACAAAATGTTGGTAATGATGAAGATGTCGATTACCGCTTTTCTCTTTTCGATAGAAATACACCAAGAGCAAGTGTCAAAACAAAAACAAATAAAAATTAAATGTCATTATACTAAGTAAACTATGATAAGCAACTTGGATAGCTGGTCACACGATGTATTAGAATAAGTTGTTAGTGACGAGAAGATCTGGTTTCGAATATCGGCCGGGTGTATTATAGGGTGGCCTTTCCAAGCAAACGTACACTTCCCCTGAATTATACCCTCCTTAAGTGTGGATATGGGTACATACCGAGGGGGTGTGGGTATTTTATTTTTGTCACCGAATCTTACCACCCGTCTGGGCTTTACTCATATGAAATAATTACTTCAAGGAATAAAAGGTTTAATTTAGAGGAAGTGTACAGACAATTGCGTGGAGAGCGTGGAAAAACATTTATGATAAACTACCCTCAGTATTATTTTAACCCTAACCTCCCCATCATCGGCAATCCAGTCTAATGCGAGGGTGACACCTTAGACCATCCGGCCACCGAAGTGTGTTGCAACCCACATCGGTGGCGTAGTTAGTTAACGCGATATTTTCGTGTTGATCTAGACTGCCGAGGATGGGGTGATTGAGGTTCAAATCTTTGTCGGGTAAACTGGGATTGGTTTTTCCTAAATGTTTTTCCACGCAAATGCGTGTTCACTTCCTCTAAATCCAACCTTCCTAATTCTTAACCAATTAGCGTAATTAGTACTTAAAGCTTATAACCTGAACGGGTAGTAAGACACGGTGCTAAATTAAATTAATTTTGTTGCATAGTATCAATAGTTGAAGTAAATAAAACTTACCCACAGGCGTCTCGGCGCCCTCTTTCAAACGCAGGACAATCTCCGTCTGGCCGTTGATCAGGAACCTGGGAGGCCTGTTGGCTGCGACTTCTAAACACAGTCCAACCAATAAAACTAGTAGTATCCACTGCCAGTAGCTCTCCGCCTTAAGTCGCACTTTGAACGTACTTCTATCGCACATCCGGAAACTGCTCGCAATACCGCACATCATCACCTGTCCAGGTACAACGCCCTCCCGGCTCTCGTAATATCAACAAACACACTTTATCACCAGAAGGTCTCAGAGGACATGCGCCGTCACCAGGGAGTAGCGAAATACATTTACTATCGCCAACATATTCAATTAGATTAACATTTGTGCTCGTAAGCCTCGAGGGACCCACTGTAGCATCAACATTTTCTTGGGACGCATCACACATTACTGCGCACGAGTCTCTTGTAGAGTTGTCCGAATAATCATGGCTTCAATCACAACATCGGTCTTGAAACAAGTTTGGACATGTCAGCGACACCCATCCCTCCAAATATGTTTTGAATCTTCTTTCTGCTGCAACTTATACCTCTTCCAACCAGAAAGTACGTCCTCATCAGCTNGTATGTAGACTTGTTAGATAGTCGAGTCATGAGGTAGATCTTGCAAATCCTACAATAAAACACAAATTGTATTATACTCCTAGCTATAGTCTAATCATCAAACACGTTTATCATAACACACTATTTTCAATGGACCACCTTATATTCCTTCAGCTTTAATGAATTATCAATACAGTATACTATTTTATACATTTTATACAAGTATGCAACGTATTCATTTCATTTCAATACAGTGATTTTAAATCACTAGCTTCAGTAGGAGCACGGTATACGGCGTCAACTTTGTCAACATAGTTTGGTTTGGTGATAAGGAGGTTTTTAGTAGATGGCTGGACCTCTTAAAACAACACGTGATTGTATGATATATATAGCACTGGCTCAGTACAGTGCTGTAATTGACTGTTATTTATAGTACTGGCTCAGCGCTTTTCCCTCCCCCTCCAAGTTTGAACCCCTTTTCTACGGTTTGTATGTATTTTATTCACGTCCAAACTTGTTCGTCCCATTTGATTTTGTGTCCCA
>CABFOW010001960.1:0-26056 GCA_902141385.1 Timema californicum
GACAATGTTGGCGTAACTGATACCATCTGCTAGCTTCTGCTAGCTGTCATGTAAAACCACAAAAGTGGTAAGTCCACTATATGTTGTTACACTCTTTACATGTATACATTATATGAAAGTGATTTTTACATGTAATTTGTTTACATATACCACATTTTATTGTGGTGTACATATTTTGATTGGCCACATAACACACACCTTCCTCGTTTCTTTCTGGCTAATTTTTCACTCCAATCTTCATGCTCCGAGTACTTCTGAGAAAGGCTGATAATTTAAATGGAAGCGACTTGATTTTAGCTCTTTCTTCAAGGTGAGGCTTCATCAAAGTCAAAGCTAACTTTTCCAAAAATATTCTTCTTGCTGTGAAATTTTGAGATGTTAAAAAGTTTAAAAATGTTGTATTGATGCCAGCTATATTTAACATTAAATAAAACACACTCATAGGTCATTACATTATAATACGTGCAACATCGTATACACTATACATTTGATTTGCCGTGTCTATTCCTCCCTTTGACTTTTTATAATCCATTACTATGTCTGGTTCTTTAGTGTCATCATTGATAGTTAGTGAATCATGCATTGTAGATTAGAGAATGACAGCTTTATTTTTCTTGGGCACATAGGATGTGATAGTCATGTTTTTCTAAAATCCAAATCTGGATTAACCCGCCTTTCTATTTTAATTTGCCTGAAATTCATAAGGAATCTCCCTTTGGTATTTTCTGAGTGTACCAACACAAGTTATTTTCTTTTCCAAAAGAGATTTTGCCAAGGGATAGCTGGTATACCAGTTGTACACTGTAAGATTTCTGTTTGATCCTTCAATGTCTAAAATCAATCTATTCACAATGTTAATTGGCTTATTTGACACCAGATATCTTCTTGTTTGCCACAATACACTACTAAATTATGGACAAAAAATGTCCCTTAGTCACAAATTGCAAAAATTTTAATCCCATATTTTTCAGGCTTGTTTGGAATATATCGAACAAAACTGCAGCACCCCGGAAATGCTTCCAGCTTCTCATCAATTGTGACATGAGTACCCATACTAAACATATTCCTACAATTTAGTACAAATGCATCCAAAGATGATCGCACAGCAGCTAGCTTATCTATTTTTCTTCGGTCATTTATTGTATCCTTATTGTCAAATCGTAGAGAATGAAGCAAGAATAAAAATCGCTTGTAGCTCAAACAAGATCTGAGAATCTATATTCTGGTCCCATCTGAAGCCCATAATTCTTTGTCATTAGTTTGATGACCTTTTTTAATACCAAGAAGGTTAAGACACCCCAATGAGGCCATAATCTCAACTCTTGATGTTGCTTTTCCGTTTCTGTCCCAAGAATATGGTGCTGTCAATTGTCTTTTTGCATTACACATATTTGTAAAATTCACAATATCTTTTAAAATAACGATATCAATAATTTTATGAATTGCTGAGATTTCATCCTTTTATATCTCTTGCAATATGTTTGGGATCAGAAGATACTTCGACTCTGTTTTTTCTGTCAATTTTTCCCTTCTTTGGAAAGTTATTTTTTTCTCCAAATACATGCTATACCTTTACCAGAAATATAGTCTTCATTAGCTATTGTTTTACTATCCTCATCTGAAGAAACACAATCTTGTTCAGACTCACTATTTTGGTCACTTGGAACTATAATTAGCTCCTCTTCATCAGAATCAGCGCTATCAATAAATTCTTGGTCATCTGCAGTATTTTGCTGATTTCTTCAGGAGACATCATTCTAAATAAATGATGATTTATTTAATTTTTTTTATTTAATAGGGGTACACGCAATTTCTAAAACCAATTGGTTATATCAGCATACTAAATAAATAAAGATTATTTTTAGGACAACACAGGCTGTAAATTCAATAATCATATATTTTATAGCCTTGAAAGGAATCGAACCCAAGCTCAATACCTCCATGCAAAAAAATAAATAAAAAAAACCCAATTAGTAATTATAATGAGATTGGCCTAGTAATTTATTGATTCGTGATAAATCTTTTAGGTAAATAAACAAACTTATGTGACTTTAGCAGGTGTATGGGGTATGCAATACCCCCAATAATCCACTCTTTAAAATAAATTCAATTTTCAGATGCACTATTTGATTTCACTGAACACCGACCATACCGGCCGACAATCAAGGTCACATTTAAGAGCAACATGGCGGCTAGACCCTTGACATCGTTACCACACACAAAATAAAAAATAGGGGGTTCTTTATACCCGAGAGTTAACATTTAGCCAATTCATCTATTTAAAAAACAATAGGGTTCTTTCTCTAGTTACCTACCAACAGTGCCTTCATTAAAACCAAAATTCAGATATCAAATTATGACTAAAATTTCCCTAAAATTTGGTAATAGAGCATAAACCTTAGGTGTCCATTGTTTTATTAAATTAGCAGATTTTATCAAAGATAGAAGCCATAGGCAGTAAAAATTGGTTCAGTGTATCGCTGATAGCATTTTATATATAATAAGCAACATACCTACATACACAAAGTGTTATAAATTCAAAATGCCTACAGTGCCCAAGGAGTCGCATAGTAAAAATATATTTTTAAATGTATTTCATTATGTATATATTTTAACACGAATTGTGCAAGTAGCGGTGTATTGCATTTTAAATGTACATTATTTCTGTGGGAGATTACTTTACCTTCACATTAAATGCTGAAAAGGTCTTCCCTCCAACTTAAGACACAACTGAACATGTCGTTCCATATTCCTGGCCATTTGTTGGAGCATCTTGTAGTCAATATGGTTGATTTTTCATTTAATGCTCTCCTTAAAATCATCCATGCCCGAAGGCATGTTGCGTGGACTCTTTACTTCAGATATCTTCACAGAAAAAAGTCTGGTGTGGTCATATCTGGTGATCTCGGCTACCACAATTTCCTGGAGATGATCCGGTCATCAAAGAAAGTTTGAATCAGCGTCATAGACTCAAGTGGCACCATCCTCTTGAAAGTACCTCTGATGCAGATCACTACATCCACTTGCTCAGTCAATTCCATGAACATGCTTTTGTTCTGTGTGGTGTTCACATTTCAATCGAAAATTTGTACTGACTAATTTCTCTTCAGATATTGCACACCATATTCATACTTCTACTGGGTGCATAAGTGCTTCACGAATGGCGTGCGGGTGTTGTGCCGCCCAAATGTATGTTCTTTGAGTTCACATAGCCACACAGGTAGAACCATGCCTTATCTGTGAACCTTGTAATGGACAATATTCAATGGTTTTGAACATTAAACACTAGGAACAAATGATAATATATTCTTCTTTTTGCCTTATCTGGCTTTAGCAGTTAATGAATAGCCATTATCCTATAAGGCTTCAGATTAGCATTATTCACAGCTCTTTGACACGTAGAGTATGATTTACCTGTCTCCTGCGACAGACACCTTAAAGACCTAGGTGGTGACCGCAGCAGTCGCGCCTGAATGTCCACGACAGCCGCCGACAGTGCAGACAAACGTTGCTTGCCATTTTCATTCACAAGAGTTCCAGTTGTTTCCAACTTGTATACAAACCCCAGTATTGTGTTCCTCTTTGGCAGATTTCGAACACCAAATTCCCTCTAGTATTCTTTTTGCGTTGCTGTGACTGAGTTTGTTATCCAGTTGATTTTCACAAGGATCAGCCGCTACTGTGTTGTGTACTGCATACTCACAACGATAATGACTAAGGCTAAGACACCAATGGTGAAAGAGATGGCATATCCTTAACATTTGTGCTGTGCCATCTCATAACAAATAAATGAAATTCCTAGAGCTCCCACAAAGTTTTAAAGCAAAACTAAACATTATGATTTATTCAAATGAAAGGCATTTGTTTTACATTAATCATCCTGTAGTATTCACTTATACATCACCATAAGCAGCTTTACCTTGTAAAAGAAAAAATCATTTACTTTGAGAATTGTGTATTTATGTGGTATTTATCATTTTTGATCTAGTTGACGAATTTCAACCTCTATCTACAGAGTGGCACATAACCATTTTCCAGGGGTCTGTGGGAAAAATAAATGCACATTAAGTTATCTGGTTAGTATAATAATGTTTATTAATCATTTCTACGTATTATGTATTAGTATTTAATGTGTCCAACTCCAGTGTCACAAACAGAACGCAGTATTTTAGGATACGAGTATAGAAGAACCTCGAAAATATTTGTAACCTCTTCCATGGTGTGTAAGATATTGGTAAGGTGTGCTCACAACGTGTGTTGGGAATATCTATTGACATCTTGTTCTTGGACCATCAATGACTCAATAGCATCCTTTAGAATCGCTCCAAAATGTTCAGTAACATTTACATCTGGGGACACACCAGGCCATTCAGCACTCCCAAAAAAATCAATACCGCTGTCTTGCAAGAGCTCTTATATTGCATTTGCATTAAAGCACTGTGCTTTGTCATGGATAAAACAGACGTTTGCTGGGTCAAGAGTGTTGGCTGGCTCTCACAGGAAAGGGAAAGCATTTTGATTCTAAACCGCATGCCTAAAATAATCACCATTCTGTGATTTCCCTTGTTCTTTCATGATCCACATCATTCTCCTTGCTGTGAAGCACACAAATATTCCAATGCAGTCCGGTTTCTTGGATAGTTCCTGAAAATGTTCATCATCGGCGATATCGTCTACTTAGAGTGCCCACACTCTGTCATTTGCGTAGTTAGGTCTTCTGACTGCCCACACAAAGAACTCATCACTTGGTGCCAAGTGTATGAAATCTTCCTCATCCCAGTCGTGGAGATAATCACAAAACTATAGGTGGTCATCAGTGTTTAACACACATTTAATGGGTTTAGGGGTCACATGCAAAGGTTTTAACTCTGCTTGCTCCCGGTATCGTTCCACAGTTTTATGTGAAACAACCTTTTCCTTCTGCTGCAAGATGTTCATCTTAACATTTGCATTGCTTTGACGTCTTTTCCCCCTACTGTCCATGATGATGTTATTGCTCTCTTGCAACAGTTTCTCAGGTTGACCTTGTCCAAATTCTGTCTTACTGTTTATTGTAACCTTTTATCCAGTTTGCTGTAACCCACTGATCGCTTTGTCACACTCTCTCAGCAATCGCTTTGTCACACTCTCTCAGCAATACACTTTTGGTTAATTAAATTTGCGCCAGCTTCCATTGCCTCATGGTATGCATTCCCTCTGATACGTTCAATTAAACATTCATATTAACAAGGAACAAAGTCACATTGCATGTACAGCTGTTTGTTTTTCCCACAGTCCCCTGGAAAATGACTATGTGGTACTCTGAACATAGGTATTCATTAGGACACCTTTGGGTTATATTTATCAGCTCTAATCCACCTTTTTAAGAACAGTTTTGTCTGAATTTTTATATATATATATATATTTTTTTTTTTTGACATATTTGACAGTTTTAGGTCTCATACTCTTTAGCTATACAAATCATTTGTAACTATTGGAAGTAATACACTCTAAATAGAACTGCTAAAATCTGAACTGAAGTATCTTATACTATTTTAAAAATAGTGTTCACATTGTTTAGAAAACTTTCAAATTAGTTTGATCAAGCTTTGTATGCAGTTTATACCTTGTCCCTATTTATTTTTATTTTGTATTCGCGGAACATATTAACTAGGCCATGATAACCCTTTTTTTGAAGTAAACTCATCATACTTAAACTCCTACATAATTAAAATACAGTGGTGTCTGTACTCAATGTTTTGAAAGTGTTTGTGACTGTCCTTCCTTAGTACATAATTCTTAGCACTTTATTTTTGTCATATATATATGTAAACAACTCTTCTACGGAGCGGCCTTTGAATTCTTATCTAAAAAGCATTAAACCTGTGGTTTGGGAAGAGCAAACTTTAACCAACTTCTAAAATGTCCACCATTCTTTTCTTTGTTACATATACTTACTAGCTGACCCTTTTCATCTATTTATTTATGTACTTTTGCATAATCATCCATTTGAGGATTCACAGTTAGATTTAAATTATTTACTAGTGCAACTATTCCTTTTAAATGTTATTGTGCTAGAGTCAAATATTTTTTTGTGGGGTAATTAACTATTTTTATTCTTGCAATAGGATGTGAAGATGTGGGTCCAAGGCAAGCAAGAAGTTGAGGTTGTTGATATGATTTTAAGAATTCGCCAAAAACTAGAGGAGAGTGAACTTGAAGAACTACATCTCAGTGATGCTACTCGAAATCAACTTAAATCAAGAATGGCTGATATTATTTACACTCTTCCTGAAGATCTGAAGACTGTTCTTAAGACTAGCTGATGACGGTTGCATGCGACGGATCTGACCGTCGTAACTGAAGATGTGAGATCTCCCAGCCAAGATGTCTACCTTCCACATGAATGTAATGTCCAGAGGAATAGGAATCATGTTAAAGAGAAAAAGAGCAAACTACATAAGTTTAAATGTTGTTGATTAAGCTGAGGTAAACTGAACAGTGCCTTCATACCCCTAACCAAATTGGTTTCTTATCCTTTACAAATAAGTACTAAATAATTTTACAAGATACAATATTTGATAGATTTTAAAGTACATTATATAAATTATTAGAAAAATGTTTCTAGACTGAATGAGCAATGTTATACTTTTAAAGAAGAATGTTCAGATAACACGAAAAATAACTTGTTTTTATACAAGTTTTGTACACTCTAGTGTGTGTGTGTATATATATTACAGTACAACCCCTTTAGTGCGAACCCCGGTTGTCTAAAATTTTCGATAACCCAAACACGTTTTTAAGATAGTGAGGAAAAAATTCTTATTCATTAGCAATATTTTTATTGATAATGAGTTCAAAGATAAAATTAACATTTTAATAATAAATATTTAATATTTACAAACTGGAAGTCAACACAATGTGTTGACTTTTAACTAAGAAAAGTACATTTGGCTACTTTAAAGAGATGTACTGTAAAACTACAACACATGTTAAATGTTATATATAATTTAAAGGATGTGTACTTTTGGAGACTTATGGGAACGTGAACACATTCACTCCCAGAAAACCTGTCCATGTTCTCCCAGTTAATCTGAATCATTGCTAATCCAGACAAGCTTCTGTCCCAATTACTTTGGATTAACGATGTTCTGCTGTATATTAATTACTTATATTATCATTTATAGCATATTTTAACACAAAGGTGTGTGTATTGTGGTCTTCAGACTAAATACTGCATTTAAAAAAAAATCATATTATAGGTATAATGGTCACACTATTGGCCTTTGGCCCTTTTATGTCAAGAAAATTTAATCATTTATTCAAACTTGATGAATTCTCTTTAAATAATTTATGAATTCACACTTATAATGTGTTTTATTGACTTTACACATTGAACTTTTGGGAAAGAAAATGTTTTTATCAAAGTGTACTAGTGGCTATTCTGGAGTATAGAGAGCATTGTTGCCCTCATTTGGTATAAGTGTGTGTTGAAATCATATATTTAAATGAGTTTTTAAAAGGTCCCTTTTAATGTTGTGAGATTTGCTGAGATAATTGTTTTGATTTAGGCTGGGAAGAAATAGGAGTTTGATGTATTCGAAATGTATGTTGAGTGGATCCTATTATAAGTGTACATTGATAGAGTTTGAGGGAATTATTGTAGTATTGCCAAGAGAAATTACTCTTGCCACAGAGAAATCTTATCATTTTTATCCAAATTTAGAGCGGTGCTTCTGTAAATGATATCCTAACAAATTTGTATGTAGAGCAACCTAAACATTTTATTTGCTATTGAAAAATTTAATTTTTTAATGAGGTTGGTCTTTACTATGCTCATGAATTTTGGTACCTTAAGTTATAAAAGGTGACCAACCTCTTTCATATACTTGTTTGAAAACTAGAGGATTAAAAAATTAGTTTTCAGAGGCAGCAAAAGCACTTTTGTTTCATATAGTCCTTAATGCTAATGACCCAACTTGTTTGTTTGGAAAAAAAATGTAAAATCACTTATTTTAAGAGTTAATGGGATAAAAGATATATACTAAATGGGAAATTAAGCCATAAATTAAAGATTGTTGTCAAAGTGGGCTATCTTAAAAAATATCAATTACATGACTATCACCTAATAGTTTTTTAATAGGTCAAATGACAAGTCAATTAGTTACCAATTATATTGATGAATGCTCTAGTTATGAGACAAAATAATATTAGCTGTTATTGTATGGGTGTTTTCATCAGAAATGTTTCAAAATTTGGTGAAGAATAATAAAATCAAAAGATAAAGTAAAATGGTAAAGAATGAAAGGACACTTAGGGCACTATGCAAGAACGTATAGTGAATGCTTAGTGGGCCGATAGTGTGGTATCGATCACACTTTCACCCCACCCTTCAACCTAGTATGATGCAAGCAAACCAACGCTAGTGTCCACAAAGCATCCACTTAGTCAAGTTCTTGCATACGGCCCTTAGATAGGAACTTGTAACAGGAACAAATAACGTAAAGAACAAACCCATGTAAAGGATATTGGTTGCGAATATTTAATATTTTTAAAGGAAAACTTCTTTTCTCTTTTTGGGTATTTTGTTTTATTTGGAAGATGGTACAAGAAAAGTGGATGAACACAATATGTCTTTTATAATGAAAAGAAGAAAACAATTCACGACTTACATTGCTACCTCTGGACAAAGAGGTAATCACTGCTTCTTGAAGAAAATCGATCTTTACTGCCTAATCTCCTGACCTAGGTTTCATTTTATAGGAACTCATCAGAAGGGAGTGTGGAAAGTGCAACACAACTTTCTAAAAGAGTTAAACAAAAAGACAAAGAAGGGAAAAAAGTAAAATGATAAAGGATGAAAGGACACTTAGTTAGGAACATGTAAAAGTAATATAAAGCATTGTAAAATGTGAACTTTGTTCTTCTTTTCATTGTAAAAGCCATAATGTGTTGGTCCCATTTTATATGATCCTATCAATCTTTCCTGTACCTTCTTCCAAGTATAACACAACATCTCAAATATTGAAAAGAGGTTTTCCTTAAGGCGGGGTGCTAGTGAAAGCGAGTTTAGTGCATTCATTTTGCAGTTTTTATAGCACAAACATCTTTTGACCAAAATAAATCAAATATTTCTTCTATAGAAACATAGAGTTTTTAAATGAAGAGAAAAGTTTGTCACCAAATGCCGCCATGCTCATGACAGATATTCAACAACTGTTGATATTAGCATGTGCAGAAAACAAAACTCTATATTTCTATAGAAGAAATATTTTATTTATTTTGGCCAAAAGATGTTTGTGCTATAAAAACTGCAAAAATACTGCCCTAAACTTATGCTCACTAGCACTCCACATTAAAGAGAAAATCAAAAAGACATCAAATTTTACTGCCACTATTTATATGGTTTGATTCCTTTTTATTTGTCTATACTCTTTAAGTTTAGTTTGAAGTGATTGGTTGTAGACCCTTATTTATAGTATGTTATTGTTTTATTATTTTACATATTTATAACAGTGATTAAATATAGCTACTGTATATAGCTGACTATATAATTACTAAAATTGTCCATTGATGATATTATTATGCTCGAGTTTATATATGCACTAAATCTTGGGCCATTCACCAAATTTGAGGATCATCCCAATGGTAGTAAAAAGTTATGTTTATTATGTTCCCTGGTATGAATATGAATACAATTATTTAAATATAAAAGAATTAATTTATAGGGCAGATTAAATATATTATTAATATAGGTTATAACCGCATCTAAATATTATATTATTTACATTTAAAAAGATACCTGGACAAGGGAATTGAACATGGGACCTTTGGCTTAGTACACCAAGGCTTTAACCACTGAACTCTCCAGGAGTTTTCTCATGAACGGGGTACTTCTTCATTCATATTTTAAGGCAGTCTATGATCAACATGCTGAAGTTGTCAGCTACATGAGCGATTAATTAAGATTGTGAACCATCAGATATTATACCCACCTTAAAATTGGGAGGGCTTTATGCTGTCAATAGTATAATAATTGTAAGAATGTGCATATCATGATGAATTAAATAGACAGCTATAATATTTGTTAATCACAGTTATAGCCACATATAAATATATCTTTTAAATGGAAAAATGATAGCTCAATGGTTAGAGAGAGCATTGGCTGGCATACTAGGAGGTCTAGAATTCGATTCCCGTGTCCAGGTGTTATTTTTCAATTTAAATAATATTAATCTATCGCTTATAAATATTAGTGTGTTTCTACTATGAACAGAATCCACTAATCACAGAAAAATTGGCCGAATTTATAAGTGGCCTCAGCACTTGGGCTAGCCCTTTTATAAACTCCTGTTAGCTAACACATGACAAAATACATCCTAATTTAATAGTATAAAATAAAATATTGTTGCTTAAAGGTGTTTGAATCTTATTAAATACTGTGGACAATTTTCTATATATGACATAAGTTTTGTTTATTAGTTCACTCTATTACCAGTATTAAAATTATAAATGATCCATTTACTGTAATATTTTTTAAGAAATGATAAGGGAAGGGATTTTACCCCAACCGACCTTGTAATTAAGTCTATATGAAGTGATTTGCTTAGTGTTTAAATAAATTTGACTAGATTGTATGTGAATTGTAACCATGCTCTCAATAATTATAATGTTTGTGTTTCTTACTGTATTAGGATATTTTCTACTATTTTTTATCCAACATTTTACTATATTCAAAGTGTATTAGAAACTATTGATATACATTATTTATTAGTCATCCAAATATATTACACACAGGCCCAGATAAAATACAATTTTTTTTTAGTCATGCAGGCATTCACTTTATTAAGTAAAGCATTAATGTCAATTTCTAATCTTACTTGGCAGTAATAAGTATATATTTTTACTGTGAATGTAAATGAAAATGATTTGAAGGAGACTGGGTGTCAGATTATAGATTGAATGGAGGTGTCTCATGAAAGGATTGAATAGCGAGCTTATGATCTGTCGACCATGACCTTTTGCGTTCCATAGGGCCATAGAGTTAGTTAAGAGAGTAAAAGTGCTTTATTGCATCAAGTAAATTGGACTGAACATTATGTTTACAATGTTGTAAGTGTCCTGTACTATTATACTACAAATAAATAATCATGGCGCCCAGATAAAATAATAATCATTATGACATTGTAATCAAGATATAGCGAAGAGATTTTTTTCCAAAGTTAGTTCAAATTGTAATATACAGTTTATGTTTTAGTAAAAGTTATTACACTTAAAATTTGAATCCTTTTGCCTATCAACAAGTGTCAATTTAAATAATTAATGTTTTTTACTATCATTGTATCTTACTTAACATGAATGTAAAGTAGGAATGAGGGTATAAGACCAAAATAATTGTAAGCTGCAAGTGACCTTTTTTTTAGTAGTACTTTGTTTCTATAACATTTTAATTACCTTTTTGATAAGTTACTTAACCATAGTATTTTGTCTGAAATATTTATCTTTATTTTTCAAAGGCATATTATAAACACAAAAACTTATATTTTTGTTGCTTACCATGATATTGGTGATCTGACACCTTAGTTCAGTTGATATTTTGTTTGTCTACTGATTTTAGGGTCTCGGGTTAGATCCCCGGCATGGCCAAAAAATTTATCATTGGTGAAATGTGGGTTTACCCTTTCGCAGTTACGAATTAACGGCCGAGGACTAGTTGTGCCTGACCTAGTCTTAAGTTAGATATAAGACATAAACCACAGCAAAAAAACTTTTAAATTATTTAATTCATAATTGAAATTTTTCCTAACAATTAAAAGGTTACACATTATTTTGGTTGGTGTTATACCAATAAATTATTAAGCCTTCAAAAAGTGAATTTTCAGTATTAGTTTTTTGTTAGTGTTAATCTTATGTAATACAATGAATATGTATTTTTTAAACATGTACTACGATTATTTGAACATAATATTCTAAGCTGCTTATTTTATGGTTGTTTATTCTTGATTGCAATTTTTCTCATTTTCAATCATTTCTGCATTTCATTGTTGTCTGTTTTTTGTAAAATTGAAAGATTGCAGCATTCAAGTCATGAAAGAAACATTTGAGAGTCATCAAATGACAAGATGAAAGTTTAGCTGTAGAAAGTAACAGGCGCGAAAGAGGATCTGGTTATAGTGAAAGAGATGAGAAGGGAGGAGTAGCTAGAAGCTGCCGTTTTGATTTTCAAACAGGGTGTTGAATATTCTTTAACGCCAGCCCTGCTGCTTTATAACTGTCCTAGTATGATGAAATTTAACAATATCTTGCCATTGCTTACTTTTTTGTACGGGCAGTACCCTGGCAATTTTGTGGAATTAAATTTAATACAAACCTGCTTCAGTGTCAGCATGGTCTAAGGGGTCACTATCGTGTCAGGATTTCAACCTCGGTTGGCTTCACTGAGGGTGATTTTTCAAAAATATTTTTTTCAATCTCCCTTCATGCAAATGCGGGTACACATCCTCTAATTTTAACCTTCCTCATTAGCATAATAATTACGTACATATGCGTGTAAACTTAGCAGGTAGTAAGAACCGGTACTAACAAAAATTTAATACAAGATGGATGACCAGAAATAAAGGGTGTTGAATGAATCTAGGTTCAAGGATGACCAGAAATGATGGATGTTGAATTAATATAGGCTCAAGGGGGAAGTTATCCAGTTATCCTTCATGCCCTAAAACATAGAAATAGAGGAGCTACAAGAGAGTTCAAGTCCAGCAGGAAGAAACATTCGATATTGGCAATCATTGCTTGCAAACTATTTGGGAAGAAATTCACCAAACCACAAAAATAATACATTAAGACAGGCTTGTAAATAAGCAGAGAATATTTAGAGGCCCACCAAAAAATCTACAGACCTACCTTTCTTACCTGATTTACCACTTATAGCCAGGCTGGTGTGATTTGTTGTTTCAAATATTAGCATGCTTCTGTGGTTAGATTTTATTCGATTCATACAGCTGAAACCACGTTCACACGCAGCTGTAGACACTGACACTGTTGAAACAATTGACAATAACACACTAAATATCTTAAAGCGCTGAGGTTGACTTATCACATTTTAGACCCCACGGGTATAATTTAGAAGCCCGGTATGTGTGGGTGGCTACTAATTTGCGTCCTTGCATTAAGAGGAAGAGGTTGACCTAAAAATTTTGGAATTTGTGAGGAAAGGGAGAAAAAATGAACTACATGTGATACAATTAGAAGAAAAGACAACTCATTGGCTTATCATTTTAAGGCCAATGTTCAAAGTCACTCACAGTTGGGATAGTTTGTTTCTTGAAGCAAACATACCTATCTCTATGACACCACAACACAATTGGTCAGAATCTCCCCACAGTTGTTGAAGAAAAAGTTGTTTAACCTAGCATGTTATCCCACTTCTGACGCATCTTCTGGGTGACACAAATTGGCAACGCGGACTAGACACTGATCGGCTTGAATTTGCTTCATTGTACACTGATTGATAAAAAAAAGAGCTAAAGAAGAATGGTGGTTACAGACCGAGAAACCGGGAAAAGTCAGGGAGTTTTGGATGACAGGGAAAACGGGAATGTCAGGGAATTTAACTAAAAATAAAGAAAAGCTAGGAAATTTAACTAAAAATAAAGAAAAGTTAGGAAATTTAACTAAAAATAAGGAAAAGTCAGGGAATTAAAAAATTTGTCTAAAATATCCCAATAATTTCGCAACCAAACACTAAAACAAAAGTTAATAATACCCAAATAAAATAACTGATAAAACCGTTTATGTTTGGTAGATACAAACTTTTTTTAATATATGATCAATAATAAATGAAACAAAGATCAGCATCCACGATTAAAACTGGAAAAAGAGTAGTCAGGGAAAATTGAAAAATATTGCCTGGAAAACATGGAAAAGTCAGGTAATTTTGTAAAATATTTTTTGTAGCCACCCTGAGAAGTTACCATCAAAACCTCACTGTGTGAAAAGCAACAAGTGTCATTGATGCTGGGAACTACTCTGAGAATGGGTGCAAACAGTCAGACGTAAAATGTCTCCCAAGACTCTCACTAGTGTAAAGCTTTTCCCCGACAGCATTGTTGGGAAAAGCAAACCAATTAAGGGGTGGGGGGGCTGATGAAAAAAAACAATTTAATGCTAGACGGGGTCATAAATGTTTTGAGATGTGTTCCGAAGTTCTTCCAAGTCTGCTTTCAATGCTTTGTATAGATGCATCTCGCGGACTGATGAAGTTAAAAAGGAAAATATATTGCCTGAAGTGTGAACTTGTAATTTCTGAAGGGATGACTTCTAGTTTTGGAAGTGTGATCAAACAAGGCTCAAGTCCAGGAACAGTTCAATAAATAGCTTTGCGGCCTAGACAAAAAAATTGACTGGAAAATCAAGCATGCTTCCCCCCATGTTGTTCCACACTTGAGTTTCCGCTGCTTGGAAAAGCATCCCTTTGCCTCTTGTTGAAAAATCATTCAAGAAGTGCTACATCTTTAATGCTCAAGATGGCAGCGAAGACGACCTGCTCAGAAACAAGGCCAAGTGTGATGAATAAAGCGATAATGTCGACATCAACACATAGTGGATGTCGAAGTCCTCCAATACTAAATGTGATGGCAATGAGAATTTTTGGTTTCAAGGTTTTGAAAATTAGGGTTTACTATAGTTTTATTAAACTCGAGTAAATACATTATTTCATTGCATACATCACTTTGCCCACCTCAATTTTCTCATATTTATCGCATTCCATCTCCTGATACAACAATTTTTTGTGATATTCCCACCATCATGGCCGTGGCTTACCTTTTCCCAACATTTTATTAGAAAATGAGCTAGATGAATAACAATATACTTTGTATAGTGCTGCCATTTGTTGATTTAATTCCCTAAGATATCTAAATTGGCTTTCCATCCTAAGTGTACATTTCACCTAAAAGTCCTACATCTAAATCTTAGAAAATATGATTCATATAAAAGGATCATTTTTTTCCCCCTTACTTTTGGTTTGATCTCTTCATTTGTTTTTGAAAAATAAAAAATAAATTGTTCCCGTGTGTAGTTCATTTAAGTTTTTAACCAATGATCTGGGTACTTGTGTCTAGTATTCTACTCCAATTATATTGGTTTTTGTCACTAACAAGAATCTTAGCTAAAAAAAAATTGGGAAAAAATCTCAAATTTGAAATTTTTCTTAATTATTTAATCACAAAACTTATTAGAAATATACAGGTCAAATTTATATCTAACAACACACAATAAAGTACTTTTCTGGGCTCATCGAAACATTTTATTAGTTTAAGATAGTTTAATATCCACAAAGATCATATTGAGGTTAATCCATATATTTTAGATCCTTTTGTGTTTTGTATGGACCTAAGTCGGTATAGGATTTTGAAGCTACTTTTTTAAGTATTTATTTTATTCTTTATTTATTTATTTGGTCGCTTTAAACAAATTTTACTCATCAGTCATATATTGGTTGGAATATGTTAATTCTGCTATGATGTCAGGAGTTAGATGCATTGGGAGTGTTTTGATTTTGCCATTAATTGGTAAGATTTCGGGGATTAAATTGTGAATCATTACTACTATTTTGGAAAACTCATATTATTCTGATGTTGTAGTATGAAGACCAAATTGTATGTGTTATCTTGAAGTTTAACTTGTCCACTATAGTTATTGATCATTTAGTCATTATTTGAATGTTACTATAGTAAATCCATTTTGACCTACAGCAAAATTAAATTATCATTTTAAATAAATCACTACTTTGCAGGATGTATTGACCTAACTACAAGAATACTCTTATAATAGATGAATAATCACTGCCTTAACACAAACACAAGCGTATAACCCGAATGGCTAGTAAGACGCGGTGCTAAATATTATTATTATTAACACAAACACAGTAACTCAGATTAACTAATAGCATTTTATGCCCATATACATTACTACAGCACTGGAGTAGTATGGGATCTCAAAAACGAATGCATTGTGTCTGATTAATAGCTGGGAACTTGCACATTAATTCATAACCAAATCAACACACGCTGCTGACCTCAATATAATACTTGTTTCGGTGGTCGCATGGTCTAGTGCATTACTCTCGCAGTAGACTAGACTACTGATGCTGAGCTTGAGGTTTTAATCTCAATTGGGTGTACTGAGGGTGATTTTTCCACTTTCCCATGCAAATGCGGGTATGCTTCTTATAAATATAACCTTTATAATCCCTAAAACCAACAGTGTTATTAGTACATAGGCGTATAACTGAAATGGGTACTAAGACGTGCTGCTAAAAAAAATTCTTTTAGCTAAAGGATCCATTGTTCCCCAAAAATCACTTTAATCTGCCATGTTACATTATTTTATGAACCTGCGGAGTTTCTAATAAGTGTGCAGGCATTTTCTATAATCCAGCTTTTTTGTATGTTGATGTCTTCAATGAGAACAATAATATTCACATAATAATTCCCATAAAACCTACAAACCACCAACAATACTTCCACTACCACAGCAGCCACCTTTCATACACCAAGACGTCTCTCCCCTACATTCTAGCCATTAGGGCCAAACACATGTTCAGACACTACAGACCTCACTCATTATTCAATAAACTTTCCTCAGCTTTTTAGGTGAGAGGGCACCCTTCAACTCTCACTGATACTCAACTTTCCAGAGCCCTCTCAATCGACTCGACAAATGACAAATTTCTAATGGCATCTCTTTCACCACTAAATATCATCAGAAGCTGCAAATAATCAACACTAGCCTTAAGAATGACTAGAACGTTCTTATTTCTTCCATTCAGACACAAAACCTCATCAGCTCTCCCCCAAGAATCTCTAAAACAGCCACCTAACCTTCACAACCTTCTTGTACACCCACATTTACTCGACCCCAACAAAACTTTCATCTCAATCAACACAGAAAAAGGTTCACACCCATGTATGAAACAACGCTGCAACACCTTTAATAATCAGAACATGAAGAATCAATACCCCATCCAAGGCCACTTTGACTGCGACAGATCCATCTTAACCTATCAAATTTAATGTAATCTTTGTGAGGCTGAATACCTTGGACTCACAACAGGACCTCTGAGAATATGCATAAATAATCACCATTCCGATACCACCCTCAAAAATGTAGGTAAACCAGTTATTTTAATGGTAACACCCACAATTAATACTTTGACTCCTGCTACACTACCAGAATACTAAGCCTACAGCCACTTGCATCAACTCGCAACTCAGGCAATATAAACTTAAACATCATCGGGTAACCACATCCAAACTTTAAAAAACATTAATTATCTACTTATTTAGTATTTCAAATGCAGTCTTTATTAGTCTTATAGATATTTTTAAATATTAAATTTTCAGCAATTTATCTACCCATTCAAGCTGCCCTTCTGTTGCATCAATTTGGCACAAGTTTTCAGTTATATTTCAAACCCTTCAAGCATGGAGTTCCATATAATATCTTAATTTGTGTTTTAGGTGTTTGATATCTCTCTTAATATGAAAGAGGAATATTCCCAAATTTAAAACGATGTGTAACTGTGGAAGTGTTAAAAAAATAAATGAAGAAAGAAATGTATTTGTTCCTATCTAGGCCTAACCTAACTCTTTTGGTTTGGTTTCCTTAACTATCACTTACTTTACATTATTGTACAGTGTTTCCACACTCTTTTATCATATGGACAAATGTTTTATAGTAGTAAAGTAAAATTTAGTTTATTTAACTTCTTAATGGTTAACTTGCTATCATATGGACTAATGTTTTAAAGTGGTAGCGATATTTAACTGTTAGTGGTTAACATTCTATCTAGAGATGAATTGATTAGTTGGGTTGAAAGATTACATGTAAAAACCATTTTTATTAAAATAAATTAAAATGTTAAGGAATATAAAAACGCTTTGCATATGGGGACTTTGAACAAGGACAAAATAGTGTCACTAAAACACATTATTTTTCTCATTGGCATTGATAACCTTTCTTCTGTAAATGTATAGTGTGGGGCCTTTCACAAACACCGACATCCCTTTTTCAAATACTTCAACATACAAGAATCTTGGGTATTTATGTGATACATCTTTAAGATGGTTTCAAGATATTTGTAAGCTCCATAGAGTCAGTGAAAGATTGTTTTAAAAAAGGTTTGTTTAAAGAAGACTAATAAGCACTTTCACTATTCACATTTGGAAATATTCATGTTTATGACTTCTGAAAAAAGCATTTTTAATAACATTGATTTAAATCCTTTAGTTTATTATCTAACTGAAACAAATAAGTTTGCTGAAGAAAAAGTTAAATTATTGAAGAGCCAACTTAATAATATGTTATTTTCAGAGGTGTAGGGTCAGAGTAGACTATGAGATTTAAGTTCCCCAAATATTCTGCTGGATAGTTAAGAAAACTAAATAGCAAAGTTTTATACTAGGGCTCTGCAAATACTTGTATTTCAAGCTTCCTCTTAATTTCTGTACAAATCAATTTTTACAGCGCAATGGTATGTATAGGCTATTTATTATAGATGATATTGGCAGTTTCACTTATAAATCATTCGGTAACTTATGTTGTTAACATTAATATAAAACATCACATTAATAATATAATATAGCTCTAAAACTACTTTCAACCTGTAAACTAATTCAATATTTTCATCAAGCTTATAATCCGAACGGGTAGTAAGAATAATAAAGAAAATAAAAATAGCTAAATAGATCACCAAATACTTAAATAATTCTTACTTTTACTTTTTTTTACATTGTCCCTTTCTAAAATTGTAATTTTATTTAAAATAAATTTAACATTGAGAATAAATATTGATTTGTTTTTGAACATAAGTTATTTAAAATTTGCATTAATAAATTAATAAGTTCAATTCGACACCTTAGCTCAGATAGTAGTGTGTCTGTCTACTGAACTAAGGGTCCCGGGTTTGATTTCTTGCATGGCCGAAAAATTTATCATTGATGAAGTGTGGGTTTTCCCTTTCACAGTGATGTATTAACGGCCAGGGATTGGATGATGTGCCTGTCTTAGTCTTAAGTTTGATTATAAGGCTTATGAAGCTACGGCAGGCCTATCAAGCCAGTAGTGTAAAATTATATAGCTTGAATAACACACTGACCCAGGCTATAGGCTGGAATCGATAATGGATGTAAAAAAATAAGAATCAATGAGTCGGCTACAAAACTGGCAATAACTACTATTTAGTTATAGAATATGTTAGTTAACCTGTCTATAATCACCATAGATCAACATTGCAATAAATATTTTACCAAACTTAACATATTTTAATAAAAATGGCCTTTACTATTTCATACCTTATACTAAAGATTATTTATCCATCTCTTTTTTTACAGTATGAACATTAACTTTAATAAGCAAATTGCAATAAATTTTTTAACAAGATACATTTTAGTAAGATCACATATAAGGCACATGCACAACTACACATAGAGGAATAGAATTGGAACAGAAGAAGTGATCATGCACACGATTATTACAATAAGGACTAATAAACAGATTATGAAACGATTCAAATTTTTAACTACCTATGTTTCTTAAAAAAAATTATAGGCTTATTAAATCTATGAAGCCTTATTTTGAGGAAATATTAGCTCATTAAAACGTCAATCTATGAACTTTTTTTTAATCTTTAGTGCAATTTTAATGTCTTAGAGACATGAATGTTGAAACCATTTTTATTTTATTATATTTCTATTTGAATGTTCTTATTTCTAAATACTGTTATATTATTTATAAAAATTAGTCTTATTATTATTTTAAGAACATGTATGTTTTCATATATTTTTAAAATATCACATTTTATAGATTTGGTATTTACATTTTATATTTGTTTTTGACTGCTGATGTTTTAAATATCCATTTTTCTTCAACATATTACAATTTTGGATAGCCTATAGGCCCTACTCGAACTAGGGAGCTTTTTGAAATACTCAACTTGAAAGTAAAAACCCAAGCTCGTAGACCCCTATTTTATACACTATTATAAACTTAAAAATAACTCCAAATGAGATAAAACTGAAATATTTTTGCATGGAGAAAGTTGTCACTACTTTAAGATTTGCTCCCCTTTATCGCTACTCTAGGGATACTGCTATTAACCTTGAGAAGTTGCAGTTGTTGATAAGCAGGTGGGATAAGGGATAGCTATTACTTGAGAAGATTACAATTAAGACTATGGCTCAGGGATGAAACATTCTTCCCTCTCACTCAAGCTAAAAACATTAACCTATTTTAGTTTCAAATTCATAAGAAAATACACTAATCTAAATCATATATTCATATCACATATAACTCATACTTTTGTTATTTTTTTAAAAGTTATCATAGGTTTAAAATAAGAACTATTTCACATACAAAGAACTCATACTGTATTACAAGTAAGTTAAACATAATAGCTAACATCAAACTGTATTACAAGTAAGTTAAACATAATAGACAATACTATTTTAAATTATAGTATTTGTATAGGAAATATTGAAGATAGGTTGTTTTCCAATTAAGACACTGCATTGCTATTACAAAAATTATTGCTTGTGACTTTTAGTTTTGACTCATAAAACCTTGTTTGGTGAACTACTCATGTTCAAAAAATTTTAAACTAATTTAGTTTCAATCTAGATTTAAAATTGAAAAAGAAGAATCGAAATATTTCTAGTTTTTGTGTGTCATTATAAAATATCTTGAGTTGTACACACACAAATTGATAAGTAATATAATATCTTAAAAACTTTCGGCTACTTAAGAGATATAAAGTAAGATGATTGTATCTATGGTTATTATTACTTTGAAAATATCTCAGAATTTATGAAAACTTAAAATGTAATTTTTTTTTGTAATTAAATATAAGTGCTGACTCTGGCTAACAGTGTTTTTTTGTTTTTGTTTTCCAATCTGCCACTACAAGCTTCACATTAAATATCTCATTTATAAATGTAGTCTAGCAACCCAGAGTTAAAAATTAATAGCTATTATAGCATAAAGCCTTTTCAAAGATAATTTTGTTAAATAGTTGAATATGAAAGTAAATAATTCTGTTATTAGGTTTAAACACCAAGGTTATTATTCAATGAATTAATTCTAGGAATTGTACAGATTTTAAGTTAATTGTCAAAATAAAATTTCTAGTTTATGTATTCCACAACTTGTTTTATTCATAATAATGTACATCATTACATCATTGCTACTACAACATAGGAAGAAATTGCATCAATACATATATAAAAGTCTAATTATCTAGGAATAAACACAATTCTTTAAAACAATCTGAGAATAAAGCTTAATTTATACACGTTTTAAAAATCAATAGGCCTACAAGATTAAGTAACGAAGAATACATTATGGTTCTTTGTGACATCCTATAAGGGGATAGAAAGGTAGTAAAAAATTGTATTTTTACAAAAAAGTAATTTATTATATAAATCAAGGAACAAATAAATATTCTATTAGACCATAGTTCCTAAACCTTAAATAAATCTTAGGGTTGGGACATGTTGAAAGTAAAAACCCTTTTTATTTAACTTGGGCATTTGAAACACCATATCCTCTGACTTGAATAGAAGAGTTTATTCTGTTTCTTGTAAAATTGAGTCATCATGTGTTAAAAAGACATGTTCCCATTTCATGGACAATTCAATGAGTAAGTCCCAATACCACCTTAACTTCATAGGCCTAGTGCGTCTGCCTATTGATTCAATGGTTATTTGTTTGATTCCTGTCACAGTTGAATATTTGTAATTTTGAAACTGGGTATGTTCCTTCTCTAGGGAAGACATCATTAATATTTAGACTTATTTTCAGATCTGTATTTAGGCAGGTGCAACATATGCAGCTGTACAGAGCGGCAAAATAATATGGAAATAAGACAAATATAGCAAAATTGGCCACATACTCGGACATGAGAGCTTGGTGAATTAATTATAGAATAATATATTGAAGTAAGAAATGCAAGAGGAAGAACATGTATGGGATACGGCATATGAATAAGCTAGCAAAAGATGTTTGCAATAACATGTTTTAAGCTCTAAAAGACTCAGCTCAAAAAGGTAGAAGTGGAGAACTGCTACACATCTACCAGTGTTTCTTACAATTAACAAGTGAATTCTCTTGTAAATTGTAGCATTGTAGCTTTATGATTTGAAGTAGGCGCCCGAAATTTTTTAAATACATGAATTAATTTCAAGAGAGTGTGTCTAAACCACTCAACTACCTGCCACCCAGCATTAGTCGTGATCCTAGCTGGATGCCTGAGCTATTTGTGGATTTCTCCGCCACGCGGTGACCATCAGGACTCCGCCAAGGTTGTATACAGCCTGCAAGGAAGCTTTTATTTCACACACAAATAAATATCAGATTATTCCTCCCTCTTTTATATAGGGCCACTCGGTCCTTACCAAAAGGTTCTGTGGATAAGGCTGTCCAGTGTGTCTACCAATATTTAACCGAGCATATTAGTCAATGTCAACCCACGCATAGCATTATGATGTTTTAATGTTAAATTTCCCCCTACCTACCTCTAGGTCTAGCCCAATGTTTTTAGACTTGGCCGATAGGGGGAGCTAGTGGTGGTGTTGGGACACAATTGAAAAGGGTGACCGAACCTTTTCAACTGCCAAAAGATTGTTCTAAATTAATTCAAGGAATACACAACAAACAGATAAGTAATTATTTGTAATTTGTTGAATAGGAACAAATACAATATCACAATGATAGAGTTTTGGACCTCACTGCCAATCAAGCCATCAACTTTTAGGTTAATAGGCAGATACTCTACAGACTGAGTTAAGCTTTTGGGCTTTATAGTTTATTTTAGCTAGATTTATATTTACAAAACTAGTTCAAATCAAATGACTCATTGTTTCTAATGTTCAATGTACGTTTGTTTGTTTTTTTACTTTATAAACATCGATAGTGTGTGACCAAAACAAGTCAAAACTTGATTTTTGTGATAAATATATTACATTTTAATTTTTAAAGTGTTTAATTTACCGATACTTTATACCTTGGTGCACTTATGATAGCTCACACAGCCCTCTACACAATCGTACTGGGTACCCCTCCGAACACAGTCTCCAGCTCGGTACACTTGCTGGGCTCCATGTGATAGTTAGAAGCAGACGATGTGGACGCTCCGCGGTATGGGGGTTTCTTGCTGCCGGAACACGTGTAATGCAAGCTAGAGTGCACGTTGGTCGTATGTCTGCCCAGGGCCGTCTTGAACGGCAGTTTTCTAAGACATCTACTTCTTTGCAAAGACCGCCTGAAATTCTTAGACATAAACGAGTAAATGAAAGGGTTTATACACGCATGAATGTAGGGAAGAATATTGAAAGCAACTCGCAATGTGTAATTAGTTTTATCATACTGATCTAATCCGAGCTTGATGAGCAACTCCATTATGATTCGAGGACCCCAGCATACCAGGAAAAGGATGACGACCAAAATGAGCATTTTGATGACCTATGAATAAACAATTACAGGAATTAGTATTACACTAATGATTATTATATTTACTATTATAGTGTGAGTTTACACTACAACAAATTTATTTAATTCAGAATAACATATTCAAAATTGGTAAAGTTATGCCATTTTACTGCTGAGGACGATTACATCTAATTTTTGCACAATATTTCAAAGGTATGTGGACGTTTCATTAGTTTGGAATACACTATAAACTGATATAGAAGTCATGAACTCGCAAGACCTTGGTACTTTGACTATGGAAAGAAAGGTAGATTTAAAATGAAACACAAAACATGGGCCTTTTGTCAAAATCAAATAAAATAGCACCACCCGAAACCAGAATACTCTTTTGCCTAGTCATTGGCCTAAAACGCTTTATGTTCTAATTAATTTTACACGGAAATATAAGATGCAATACATTTATTGATGAAAATGGACTTAAATAAAATAATTTTAAATCATATTATGGATGGGGAAGATTCGTGAACAAGACATTAAAACTACAGAAAACTTACATCGCATACTTACAACAATATCTACAATCTTATTCATAAGGAAGATAAGGGATTTGTTTGAATAAACTTGTACACTTAGTTTACCCTCCAAGGTAGCATTATTTCCTTAACGGATTACACTATAGACCTTTCTTATAAGCTACGCCATAGTGGAGACGTGCAAGGTAAGTTTACTACTTTCAGGGTAAATGAAGAACATATAACTGTCAACTAAGTGAAAAGTAACCACCGGGGCCAGGAATCCAACCCGTGGCAGTTTGGTTTTGCGTTCCATTGATCCACCACTGAGCCATCTTGGTTCACCTCGCATACAGTGTCATCGTTCACCAGTTGTATTGAGTCTGTCTCATTATCATTCACTCAAATTCCAAAAGAAACAGCCCAATACACTTAATTCTTTAATCCCCAACATTTCTGTGACAGTAAGACTGTCAAATATACTGGTATAATGATCGTATTTCTTCTACTAAGTTAAATGATGAATTAAATTGCACCTGTTTTCTAGCCTTTCTCGCATCTTCCTTCTTTTTTGATCGTCGAGGTACGCTCTGCTTCAACCACCGACAGCACATGTCTTCTTTCGAGACACCAATTTTCTCATTTTTCAAACAATCTTCTGACCAATCATGATTTGAATTTTGGCCTCTTCTTTTATTCACACTAGAAAAATACACATATACATATCTAGAATACACATACTTCACTCAGACTCCATCATAGCTATACACTTACTTAGTTTGTGTCACGTATTAGTCTAGTGTTTCATTATGATGATCAGTAAACTGTGTATAATCTATAAAAAATACTATCCATAAATTTAAATAAAGTAAATTATAATACAATATATGAAAATTGTTCTAGAGGTTCTGCAAATATTAGGAAACAAATATCTATTTGACAAAAGCCATGTGGTGGGTGTTTGTACAAAGTTTTTTTTCTCAAACTTCCATATAAGGTACAAAACTGAAACTTGGCACATTGTTTACAAGTGTTGACTTAGCTCCAAAATTCTTAAAATCGAAATCATTTTAAGAGGGGTGGCCCCAGGGGGTATTCAGAACACTGCGAGCACGTGGCTAGAGTGTGAGGCCAGGAATTTGATATAATTTTTATTTGGCTTACCAGTGCTTGATTAGATATATTTCCACAACATTTTGTACAAAAATCCTTTAGGGCACCATTTTGATATTTTTATTTAATCCTTGCTGCACTAAATTTTTAATTCAGTGGCACCCAAATGCATACATATAACATGATAATAATGCTCACACCGAAGAGTGGGTTGAATATTAAGTATAAAAACAGCCCCAACCTTTATCCCCCACCTTGGGTCACAATCGACAATACCAATATGATGATTTAAATAAAATTCAATGATCTCCTAACAAACTTAATCAGCCTTACGTTGACGTAATACACTATGGCCCAATCTTATAAGCTATACTATGGTGAAATAATGCAAGGTAATTTTGCTATGTACACTCCGTCGAAATTGAAAGGTCGCAACTTATAATTCACTGAACCTGCAAGGTATGATATTCCTCCACACATGACTGCAGAATAGTTTGCTTAGCTACGCCCAACACCTAAGTTAGAGAAGGCCTTAAGTCGTTAAATTGTTTATTGACTGTTGGGAAGGAGTGATGGGGGAGGGGTTATGTCTTTTAGCGATGACCGAATGGTTTGATTTAATAAATTAATTTTACTTTATTGTTCTGATAATGATAAAATCAATGACTAATATTTACATACTAAGTTAATTAATTATGTTTGCTCTCATTAACATAGGGGCTAGTATATTTTTTAGCTATTAAAAGTTTATCCACGTCAAACGTTATTTGGGTACTGTTGCCCACATTGACTGGTTTTACATGGTAACATAAAGCAAGTCTCCCCTTTTCCAGAATCTTCATTACTGTTTATAGCCAGTTATAAATTTATTAATGATTAATTATTATATTCCACACATGTAACTTAAATAACAGATTAACTCTAAAATATTTTTACTTTATTTGTAAGAAGGTGAGTTTTAAAAAAAA
>CABFOW010001960.1:27424-74462 GCA_902141385.1 Timema californicum
AACTAGGCTTACGTAGTTTTTATATCCAGGCAGGTTTGAACATTAGTTTAATCAGGTGTTTTGTTGTGAGTCCCTGGAAATACTGACAGGCCTAGCTATAATGGATTTTGTGGATCAGCTGGAAGGTGAAATTTCGTTCTTTCGTGAAAGGGATAATACAATCCAGAGTGAACTATAGGAGAATATTTATAAGTAACATAATCTTAACTATTTCAACCATATTTACTACTAATTACTGGGGGATAGTGATTAATAAGATACAAATTAAAGGTGATGTAACCACATTTTCTTGGAGGAAAGTTGGGGAAGAATTTAAGAAAACGTGTCTCAATATTCCCGGCCAGGACTAAAACCCTGTTTCATCCATCACTGAAAATGGACCAGATAAGAATTTTGTTTGTCCGCATGAATACCGAAGCAGTATAATATACATTATTTACCGTATTTCCTAGAATATTAATTTTACTCTGCAATTTTGTTTAGTATAAGATATTAAATATTTTATTTTGTGAGTGTTTTAAGCAGATATAACACTGGTCTATAATCTATTATTAACTCGGGGCTTTCTTTTTTAAGTGCAATCAATCATGTTTTTACCAAACTGAGATTATCAACAACTCTCAGACCCGCCCCGGTGGCGTAGTTAGCTAACGCGCTTGTTTACTGCTTAGCTCGACTGACAAGGATGTGGAGATCGAGTTTTTAATATCATTCGGGTGAGCTCGTGTAGTTTTTTCTAAGTGGTTTTACACTGTCAGTCCACGCAAATGCGCGTTCCCTTCCTCTAACTTCAACCTTTCCAATTCCTAACCCATTGGAGTTATTAGTACTTAGGCGTATTACCAAAATGGGTAGTAAGACGCGGTGCTAAAAACAAACAAAAACAAAACAAAAAACCTACCCCCAAAAATTACTTTAAACACTCTTTCCTTGTCCTATTGATTTAAGATTGACTATATGAAGGTTGCCTAAGAAACAGTGAATTTTTCCTTGCACTCAAACATTTTAATAAATTGTTAGTTCTGTGTGTGCTGGCTGGCCGCGAATGTCTCCGTATAGAGTAAAATAGTTAAATGGCGCTTGTCTAAAAGGAGGGTTGGAACACATTATTCAATACATCAAGTTATGCACTAGCAAAATACTGACATTTTCTAATGCAGTTAACATTCATACATCTTCTAAACATTTATGTTTTGCAGTAAACCTACAGTTATTACTCCTTTCAAGTTAGTTTCAAGAACAAATAAATGATGTATTTTGTAGGCTGCATTACTACTTATATGTTAAAATCTCATACTCATCAAATAATTATTGGTTACCCTATTATTTTTATTATTATTGCTTTCTAAACCAAGAATACTACAAGATCATGATTTACAGAGTTATTTAACGTACATATAGTGCGACATTTTAGCTCAATCGATAGCATGTTTTTATACTGATTTAGGGACAATAGGTTCGATTCCTGACGCCGTGGAACTTTTACTTTTAGTGAAACATTTTTTTTCTTATAACCTGATATGCTAATGGGCGGGGATGATGAGTCGTTTCAAGTTTTAAGATAGTAACAAAGTAGTGTGTTGATTTTATCCCTCGGTTCAGATAATGCACGTCAGATACCTCAAATAAATTTATAAAATGAAACCTTAGGATGCTACGTGTCTCTTTAATTGAGATCGGTTATAACTTATTCATCAAAATAAGAAAACTTAAGGTGTACTAACTTATATTAAATATAACTTTAGCTTTAACTAGGAACCAAAATAATTAGAAAACAAAACTTTCATCAATATCTCTATGACTTAATAATCTCCATTGTTTGGCTAGTTTTTATTCTTTGCGCATCCTTAATGTATGCATTGTTAAGGATCAAGTGTGCGCTTGTGGCAGGTTATTTGGATTTCGTGCCCAGGCTCACCATCCTCTTCTCGTTTATCTGGTTCTGCTCCATCGAAAGTTGTCAACATATTTAGAGATTTACAGCCATGCAGCCAATAACGGTTTCCATGGTGATTAAACAAAGAATTAAAAACTGAAAAATCTCTGTGAAAATTGGGTTTTCGTGCAAAACTACTATTTTTCCCGACATTGTGGACTCCTAACCGTTAAAATGAGTCGTCGTTTGTCAAAATCTGTTCAGTCATTTCCTCGTAATTTCTATTACCGCAAACGGGCTTATCAAATTATATATAAGGATATATATGTTTACTGTTAAAAATTATGCACATGAAAAATAGAACGATTACAAATAAGGACAAAACTTATATCTGATCACATAAAGAAAGTTTACGGTAAATAACAAAGATCATTTATATCAGAGTAATTGACTAATTAAATTAGTATTTATTAACATAAAGTATAGGTTATAAATAATATCTAGCAATAAAAATAAAATATTGTAACTAAGCAAACAATTTATAAATGGGTGACCTGGTGGTCTAGCGGTAAGGTGTCGGACTTCTGTGCTGAGGGTCCGGGGTTCAATCCTCGGTCCCGGCACAGATTTATTTGATTACCAAACCCTTCCTTCACCTCTGACAAGACATCTTGTTAATGTGGGGAATTCCAGGCCTCCACCGTGGTTCGGATTTCACGTTAAACTGTAGGTCCTCCATTTTCATCTCACTATCACCCTACCATTACACATTAGCGTAAGTGCGTATAACCCGAACGGGTAGTAAGACGCGTTGCTAATAATAATAATAATAATAATAATAATTTAGAAATGATATGTTCCATAGTATACTTATAATCATAAAAAGCTACATACTACATATCTTTAAATGCAAACATGATTTATTTTAAAATTTAAAATGAAAGGAAACATAAATTTGAAGTGACATAGTGAAGATCATTTTGTTTGACTAAATGGGATTTACACTTTAAGACTTTAAATGTGAATTTTATGTGAATAGGGTCGGGATGAGGAAGGTACAATTTAAAAGGAAATTTACGTGTTTAGCGTAGAGGAAGAGTATAAATATCTACCGACCGAAAATTATGTAGGGCAATACTTTACATGGATAACCTAGATCTAAAAAGGAGACTTCGTTTGTATGGAGTTAGAGCACCTTAGGATTTACACTCACCTAATTATGCTGATATTTACATTGCTGTGCGTGAATTCACATGGTTTCATTGGGACTCATCGGGTTGATCGAGATTCTAAGTTGTGTTACAAACCCTCATTCGAAATATTAATCACTCATCTATTGTACAGTACATTCAATTTACCTTGAAGGAATACACTATGACCCTATCTTATAATCTATACCCTAGTGGAATCATGCAAGGTAAGATATCCAGGATTCTTCCCGTACTCAGGGTAATGCTACACGATAAGGGAAGAATATCCCTGAGTATGGAATTAATCCTGTATAGCTCAGTGTTAGTGCATTGGCTCAAAGTTAACGGTCCCTGGTTCTCTTCCCGTGTCCAGGTGTCATTTTTCAACTAGTTTAAATTTGAAATGTGGTCTACTCCATAATTACAATTATTTACCATCAGTATGTTGATATTCATTTAATTTTACTCATATAGTGGTGTCGGTATTCATTTAATGGTTGAGGACTTAAGTTTTAGTTGTGGTGTCGTTACACATGTTTTATGATAGTTACCTACTCATTCAGGGATTTTTATTTCACAAGGGGATATGCTGATACTCACGTGGTAGTGTTGGTAAGTTGAAGCATGCTTCTTGTACTACGCCACAGCTCTATGATGACGCATGTGTAGCAAACAATCATAAGTATACCTGGGACCCCAAACAGCACCAATACTTGGTAAGCGGCAAACACGACGCCATTTTCAGTATCGTTACAGTAGTAGATTGTAACACTGGTCACATGATTTGTGTATGTCACTTCATAAGTACCCTGAAAACAATTGACGATTTTGAATATTATAAAATAATATAGTGATATGTATTTAATATATATATTACTTTTATTAATATTGCTATTAAAAAAAAAGTAAATCAATTATTTATATGAAATTCCAAGTAAAGTGGGCTTGATTTTGGTTTGGTTTTTGTATTAAAACTGTACTCTTTGCGTGAATCAACTCCAATAATTTATATATAATAGATAATAATATAAAACTATCCATACATAAGTTGTATATAAAATTGTGGTATGTTATTATACGTATAAAACATAATATATACCATTTATACATAATATATAACTAATTTATGTATAACATACATATTATATGAGTAATTATTTAGATAATATATATAATTTTAACACACACATATATATAAGTTAAAATTATATGTATTATGTATAAATGAGTTATATATATTACTATCCCTAGACAAAATAATTAATTCCCTGACACCAATTCAAACGTAGGTGCATTTTTCATCGCGTTCCAGTACCCATCTAGGTTATCCACATTTAGCTATTCTAATGGTCTAGGGATGAGAAAGGTATAGTCTAATTTTCATTAAAATAGCGATCAAAATTTCGTGGCACACTTAGCCTTATCTTGCGACACACTTTTGAGAACCACTGGTCTAAGGTAGTGGCGGCATTAATCTTTTTTTTTTGTTCCGCGTACCCCCGGATATAGTTACTTTCTCTTCAACTTTGAACCGCCAAAGTTTTTGGTCCATTATATAAGTTATAGATATTCTCTAATATACATGTAAATAATTAAAATAAATCACATCCAAAAAAATGTATTAAATAATAAGTTCTTAACTATAAATAAATGTATGTTTCTTAAAGTTTTATGTGCCCCCGGGATTACACGTTGAGTACAGGTTGAGTACTAGTAGAGGAACTGTAACCACTAATTGCGTGGAGGGAGGGTGGGATATAATTTATATAAACATACTATCATAACACCCAGCCAGGGTTTGAACCCCGACCTTCCCGTTTCAGGAAAACTAGACTAGATGAACTTTGTGTTTAGTCCACATACCTATCGGTATGGTTAGCACATAATATGTAAATGATTGACAAATCACGTAAAACTATTTATTTAAAAATGTTTTGTTCAAAGATTTTAACTGGTTTAATACCTCATGCACCGGCTTAGTCAATTATAAATTTTGCAATCATTTATCTTATATAATTACATTTAACTGTAAATATATATATATTAAATTACTTGATACGGTTCAAGTGGCATCGCAAAAAATTGTACAGTAGCCGCATGGCATCTTTGGTGCTGACTGACAGCTCACATCTGACTTATGACAGTCAACATTTAGTTATATAAGCTACCTAAATTTTGACCGTCAGAAGTGACAGCTGCTAAACACATGTTTTTGTAGACCATATAGTTCGGCGTAGGGATACATAATTTGGTCTGGTAACTTTTCAAAGCTGTCAGTCAGCACCAAAGAAGCCATGGGGCTACTGTAGTAATCAAATATTTAATGTTTTCTCATCAATTACTATTAAATGAATATGTTTTAACCAGATTAGGTGGAAGCATGGTTTGAGCTGTGTGTACTTGTATGGGTGTGAGGAGTTTTGAAATGTTGGAAGTCGATGATCAAATCTTCTTTGCTTGGATTTCAACGCACATAATAACCATTGAATCTTCGAAAAATGTCAATAATTTTTATAACATCTGAAAAACAGTATTTTGGCACCTATACTATTGATTAAATGACATATATAAAATAAACATTCATGAGTTCAGATTTGTTAGCAAAAAATAATATGGTGTGCTTTTATTTTCTCTAAGCCGTTCTCTTTACCTAGATTCACCTAATGATTTTTTTTAACTCCCCGTCTTACTACCTGTTCAGGCTATATGCATATGTAATAATTACGCTAGTGAGTCAAGGATGACGAAGGTCGAACTTTAGAGGAAAGGTACCCTTATTCGCGTGGAGGAAGAGTGGATTTTTTTTTAGAAAAAACACTCTCAGTACACCTGACTGGGATTCTAACACCGATCTTCCCGTGATAGGCAGTCTAGCTTATTGCGAAAGTGACAACTTAAATCATGCTGCCATCAGAGTGAGTTTTAAAGAAGAATTAAAATTAGTGTTGTATGACAATAACAAAAACATTATCCTCGACTTTTCTTTGCATATTTCGCTTCAATTATCGTTCTGAAAATGACTAAGATGGTCATAATTGATTTTATGCTGAGTTTTACTAATGCGAGGGTGATGGCAGTATCTTAAGAGGGTCAACATATGCAAAGCCAATTCTTGCCTTTTTGCCGCCTTAGACAAAGCATGGAAGTGCCACCCTCCTCTCTCAAGACAAACAAAACTAGACTGTATTGTAAAATATGATAGCAAAATGGTTTTTCTCAAAGCATTAGATTTGTAAATTTGAATAAAGAACTAAAATTCTTCAGTTACTCAAGATCTTTTTTTATTTTATTTGTTTAGCACTGCGTCTTACTACCCGTTCGGGTTGTATGCTTAAATATAATGGATTAGGAATTGGGAAGGTTGAATTTAGATGAAGTGAGCCCGCATTTGCGTGGAGGTATAGTGGAAAACCATTTTAGACCCCCCCCCCCAGTTCACCCGACCAAGACTCGAATCTCAATCTCCCCATCCTTGGCATTATAGCTCAACACGAAACTAGCGCGTTAGCTAACTACGCCACCGAGGCGGGTTATATTCAAGATCAATCAATTTTAAAACCACGTTCCTTGGATCACGTGTTTTGATGATAGTAATGTACAAACGTATAACATAATTCTCATTTATGCAGTCTTATTATAAAGATAACGTATAATTTAAGTACGTTTTATAAAACTCAAATTAAAAAAATTATTATGACAGTCTACACACTCTCATTAAGAGAAAAAATATGAATAATTAGTAAGTAATAATAATTTTTTTAAAGAAACATGATTGCTATTCTATTTTTTTTAGAATCGATTTTTTTTGCTATGATCTACATTCTTAATTAATGGGTAATAAATACATTCTAAAAAATTGAAAATAAAATTATTATTATTATTATTAGCACCTCGTCTTACTAACCGTTCGGGCTATACGCACTTAAGCTAATGTGTAATGGTTGGGTGATTGTGAGATGAAATGGAGAACCTACAGCTTAGCGTGGGATCCAAACCACGGTATATGCCTGGCATTCCCCACATTCACAAGTTGTGATTAATACACGTCTTGTCAGCGTTGAAGGAAGGGTTTGGCAATCAGATAAATCTGTGCCGGGACCAAGTATTGAACCCCGGACCCAATAAAATAATTATATCTGCCCTCCTATAAAATGTCTACCTTGTCCCCCCCCCTCCCTCCCGAGCAGGCAGGCACTGAACATTATTATGGTATGTTGTTACCTTGGTAAACATGATAGGGGCGGTCAGAGCAGCAGCTAAAACCCATACCACAACAATGACTCGCCGACAGTTGCTGATTGTACAGAGTGAACGAGACCTCAATGGAAACACGATCACGACAAATCTGTAACCAGAACAAACCCGGTCTCGAACAATGGTTATATGTTTTTTAAACTTTATTCTAAAATATTATAATACTCATTGTAAGTTTATTTGATGAGAAGCATAATGTAAATGGTGCAAATTAGACAAATCTATAATAACTGAAATCATAACCTTTTTATGAATTAAAACAATAATGAATACAGTACAATTAAAAAAACGAAAGATTTACAACAATAATTTATATAACAATATATAAATTATTTAAATAGCTTGGAGATTTTAAAAATTATTATTATTTAAGTATTTAATGTTCACTTTCTTAATCGACTTAATATATCAGCACACGACTTACAAACTAACCTCTAAAACACGCACAATATTTAGCCGCCACCCTTTAGTTCATCACTGCAAAAGGGGAAAAATCCACATTTCACCTATAATAAGTTTTTCGGCCATGCCGGAAATCCAGACAGGCTGCCGGCTGAGCTAAGGTGTCGAGCTGATTAAATATTGTTTGTAGCTAGTTAATTACTAATAACTATTTGTAGTTTAACTTTCAGGTCTGCATAGAAATGTGTATATATATATAATTTTTATAATTTCACACTATCTCCAATGGAATTATAAAATAAGCTATTGTATAACTGTTGGAATTTTTCTGTGCCCTAAGGAGAGTGTGGTTGTTTAATACTCAACGATACCAATTAAAAAATATGTTTCATTTGTTGACACATCGTTGTTAAATTCGTTGTACCTTTCGCACTCAAAGAGAGTTGTTCTTAGCTTCCTAAAAACATAGAAGTCTATAATATTGAGGGAATAGTTTATTTATACTAAATTATTAATATAATTTGAATATTCTTAACAGATAATAAATAATATCTGTAAAGTTTTTAATCTGACTAGCGTTTAGTTTATAAAATTTATATAAATTTGAAGGTGATTATATGATTAAATGTTCGCATGTATGGAGTAATATTATAGTTGAGACAAGACAATGGTTTAGTAAAACTACTTGTCAGTATAAAATGGTGGAAGATTGAAAGTTTTCGTTCTTTCTTTAACAATAAATATTTATTTAATTAAGTTTGTTGGATTCATCTTCTATTTTATAAAATATTTATGTTTACATAAAATAGACCCAATCAATGATCATATTTTGTCTTTATTATTATTATTATTATTATTATTAGCACTGCGTCTTACTACCCGTTCGGGTTATACGCACTTATTCTAATGTGAGCTGAAATGGATGTCATACAGTTTAATGCGGAATACGAACCATGGTGGAGGTCTGGCATTCCACACATTCACAAGTTGTGATTAATACAACTTTTGTCTTAAACTAGACATTTCAAATATATTTTAAGCTCAATGTTCTCAATGTATTTAAATGAATACATCTCTGTATTAATGTTCTATCAGACAACTAAACATATTAATGAAGACAAATAGGAGACCACATCAACCATCTGTGTCAAATTTGATTTTATCGTTAGTTAGATGTTCTATAATATTTTGGATATTGTATAACGATATGTCAAAATAGGATTTAAATTCAATATCACATACCATATGCAGAAAAGAGTGAGTGATTCGACGTTATCTTCTAGCTTTAAATTTCAGAAATAACATTGCATCCAAATATATCTCTATATAATATATAAAAGCGAAAGCCCTGAATGACTTACTCACTCATCACCAATTCTCACACTTTCCAAGAAGTTAGAGGGCTGAAATTTGGCACAGTTGTTCCTTATATGATAATTAGGAATAGTAAATATGTTTAATTCTGGTGTTTTATGATTAAGGGGGTGAAATCGGTGTAGCTAATCTAATCAACAATATCTTATATATAAAATTCTCGTGTTACAATGTTCGTTCCCGTACTCTTCCGAAACGGCTTGACCGATTCTCATGAAATTTTGTGAGCATATTGAGTAGGTCTGAGAATCGGCCAACATCTATTTTTCATACCCCTTAGTGATAAGGGTTGTCCACCCTTAACATTTTCTATAATTTTTAGACATTTTTTTAATATCTTTATTTTTTTTATTATGTCGCATTAAAAAATACATACAACCCTAAATTTTTACCCTTTTATCACCAACCCCTATTTTTTAATAGCCATTTTAGTAATTTAATCATTTTTCATCCCCGGTCGATAACTGATCAATCGTCATTTAATTAGTTATCCCCGCCAGTTGTCTACAGGTGTCACTTCTGACCCAGTAAACAGCACGGAGTAGGGATGAGAACGAAGCCGGTCTCCTGTTTCTCTCACACAATAAGACTTCTCTCACTCCCTACACAGTTGTCGGCCATCATTATTGTTTATGCATCAAGTGTAGTAGTAACGTTGACAATTATTATTTTGCTATCTCAGTGTAACTCTCATATTAACTATTAATCATTCCTATTTTATTAATAACTAGAAATTACTTAAAAATTACGTTTGCCGGGTCAGCTAGTTTCTTTATAAACGCTTTTTAAGCGTTTAGAGGGTAATAATCTGATACGATTGTTCTAATAATGCCTTCGAAAAAATATAGCAATTATTTTTAATTCCGTAGATGCTTCTAAGGGGTGGAATAAAAATGAACACAGACAATTAATTTAAATATGTAATTACGTTTTAATATGCAACTCCAAGAGAAGGTAGAAGACTGTAGTTTATATTTTGCTGAATTTTCTTGTGTTTGCAGTGTCTGTGCGAGTGAGAGGGCCTGGCCAGAGGTGGTGTGTGGGGGTGGGGTGGGAGGAGAGAGTCCTGTGCAGCCACGTTCAGCTGATAACACCCTATGCAGTAGAAAAGGGGGCCTGCCGAAAATAAAACTCCCCATGAGAAACGATAACTGGTCACCTCCTCGCGGTGTTTCTCGGGTAGCGCTAAGAACTATGCCATTAAGATTCAAACAAAAATTCCTCATTTTCATCCAAAAATAAATAATAACACAATATCTCGTGCTAAGAACGGGGATTCAGCTAGTATTCAATATAATTCTCCTAGCCCGATTGATCACATAATTTAGCGGTATATAGGGAAAATGGGGAAGGTTCAGTTTTAGCTCAAATTGAATTAATGCTTCCATCTGTTATTCATAATACCTTTCTTATGCACTATAGATTATGGTTAAAAGAGTTCTCTGTCATATTTAATTCTCTTTATTAAAGAAGATGTATTTGCAGAGATCCTTCTTAGGGTGATAGCAGGAATTCTGAGCGCTTTTACTAGCGATTTTCACACCACCTTATTCATGGTGATTGCAATGACATAGATATTCTTATGTGTGTGTGTGTGTGTGTGTGTGTGTGTACTCTTTATGAAGAGAAGTATTGTTGCATGCATGGAGTAAAAACTACGATGTATCTTTATAATAATTTAGATTTTACTATGACAACAGATCTTGCCCCCAAAGACTCACAAAAGTGATACTGACCTTCTCTACTAAATATTGCAAACTCCTACCAAGAGGGCTAAAAGAAGGGATACCTTTCTCCTGACATAGACGTAAACTAAGCTCTTCAAGGAGACTCCGGAGAAATTGAAACTTTTGCTAATAATGCGGGATAACCAAGTGATGTAATAGAGGATGAGTTATTCTTTGCGGACACTCGAGCTGTAGGAAATATGAGAAATAATTAGTATGGTTTGTTTATTACATAGCAGCATATCTAGCTCTCCCGCGTGGCACCAATAGGTTGTTTATTACATAGCAGCATATCTAGCTCTCCCGCGTGGCACCAATAGGTTGTTTATTACATAGCAGCATATCTAGCTCGGAAGCGTGACACCAATGGGCTGTTTATTACATAGTAGCATATCTAGCTCGGAAGCGTGACACTAATGGGCTGTTTATTACATAGCAGCATATCTAGCTCTCCAGCGTGACACTAATAGGTTGTTTATTACATAGCAGCATATCTAGCTCTCCAGCGTGACACCAATAGGTTGTTTATTACATAGCAGCATACCTAGCTGTCCAGCGTGACACCAATAGGTTGTTTATTACATAGCAGCATACCTAGCTCTCCCGCGTGGTACCAATGGATTGTTTATTACATAGTAGCATATCTAGCTCTCCAGCGTGACACCAATAGGTTGTTTATTACATAGCAGCATATCTAGCTCTCCAGCGTGACACCAATAGGTTGTTTATTACATAGCAGCATATCTAGCTCTCCAGCGTGACACCAATAGGTTGTTTATTACATAGCAGCATATCTAGCTCGGAAGCGTGATACCAATGGGCTGTTTATTACATAGCTGCATATCTAGCTCTCCAGCGTGACACTAATAGGTTGTTTATTACATAGCAGCATATCTAGCACTCCAGCGTGACACTAATAGGTTGTTTATTACATAGCAGTATATCTAGCTCAGAAGCGTGACACCAATGGATTGTTTATTACATAGTAGCATATCTATCTCGGAAGCGTGACACCAATAGGTTGTTTATTACATAGCAGCATATCTAGCTCTCCAGCATGGCACTAATAGGTTGTTTATTACATAGCAGTATATCTAGCTCAGAAGCGTGACACCAATAAGTTGTTTATTACATAGCAGCATATCTAGCTCTCCAGCGTGACACCAATAGGTTGTTTATTACATAGCAGCATATCTAGCTCGGAAGCGTGATACCAATGGGCTGTTTATTACATAGCTGCATATCTAGCTCTCCAGCGTGACACTAATAGGTTGTTTATTACATAGCAGCATATCTAGCACTCCAGCGTGACACTAATAGGTTGTTTATTACATAGCAGTATATCTAGCTCAGAAGCGTGACACCAATGGATTGTTTATTACATAGTAGCATATCTATCTCGGAAGCGTGACACCAATAGGTTGTTTATTACATAGCAGCATATCTAGCTCTCCAGCATGGCACTAATAGGTTGTTTATTACATAGCAGTATATCTAGCTCGGAAGCGTGACACCAATAAGTTGTTTATTACATAGCAGCATATCTATCTCTCCAGCGTGACACCAATGGATTGTTTATTACATAGTAGCATATCTAGCTCGGAAGCGTGACACCAATGGGCTGTTTATTACATAACAGCATATCTAGCTCGGAAGCGTGACACCAATGGATTGTTTATTACATAGTAGCATATCTAGCTCGGAAGCGTGACAACAATGGGCTGTTTATTACATAACAGCATATCTAGCTCGGAAGCGTGACACCAATGGGCTGTTTATTACATAACAGCATATCTAGCTCTCCAGCATGGCACTATTAGGTTGTTTATTACATAGCAGTATATCTAGCTCGGAAGCGTGACACCAATGGGCTGTTTATTAAATAACAGCATATCTAGCTCTCCAGCATGGCACTATTAGGTTGTTTATTACATAGCAGTATATCTAGCTCGGAAACGTGACACCAATGGATTGTTTATTACATAGTAGCATATCTAGCTCGGAAGCGTGACACCAATGGATTCTTTATTACAAAGCAGCATATCTAGCTCTCCAGCGTCACACAAATGGGCTGTTTATTACATAGTAGCATATCTAGCTCGGAAGCGTGACACCAATGGATTCTTTATTACATAGCAGTATATCTAGCTCGGAAGCGTGACACCAATAAGTTGTTTATTACATAGCAGTATATCTATCTCTCCAGCGTGACACCAATAGGTTGTTTATTACATAGCAGCATACCTAGCTCTCCAGCGTGACACAAATGGGCTGTTTATTACATAGCAGTATATCAAGCTCGGAAGCGTGACACCAATGAATTGTTTATTACTTAGCAGCATTTCTAGCTCTCCCGCGTGATACCAATAGGTTGTTTATTACATAGCAGCATACCTAGCTCTCCCGCGTGGTACTAATGGATTGTTTATTACATAGCAGCATATCTATCTCTCCAGCGTGACACCAATGGATTGTTTATTACATAGCAGCATATCTATCTCTCCAGCGTGACACCAATGGATTGTTTATTACATAGCAGCATACCTAGCTCTCCCGCGTGACACAAATGGGCTGTTTATTACATAGCAGTATATCTAGCTCGGAAGCGTGACACCAATGAATTGTTTATTACTTAGCAGCATATCTAGCTCTCCCGCGTGGTACCAATAGGTTGTTTATTACATAGCAGCATACCTAGCTCTCCCGCGTGGTACCAATGGATTGTTTATTACATAGTAGCATATCTAGCTCGGAAGCGTGACACCAATGGATTGTTTATTACTTAGTAGCATATCTATCTCTCCAGCGTGACACCAATGGATTGTTTATTACATAGTAGCATATCTATCTCTCCAGCGTGACACCAATGGATTGTTTATTACATAGCAGCATACCTAGCTCTCCCTCGTGGTACCAATGTATGGTTTATTACATAGCAGCACACCTAGCTCTCCCGCGTGGTACCAATGGATTGTTTAATACATAGTAGCATATCTAGCTCTTTAGCGTGACACCAATGGGCTGTTTATTACATAACAGCTTATTTAACTCAGAAGCGAGATACTATTGGGCTGTTTATTAGATAACAGCATATTTAGCTCGGAAGCGTGACACCAATGGATTGTTTATTACATAGCAGCATATCTAGCTTTCCCGCGTTGTACCAATAGGTTGTTTATTACATAGCAGCATACTTAGCTCTCCCGCGTGGTACCAATGGATTGTTTATTACATAATAGCATATCTAGCTTTCCAGCGTGACACCAATGGATTGTTTATTACATAGTAGCATATCTATTTCTCCAGCGGACACCAATGGATTGTTTATTACATAGCAGCATATTTATCTCTCCATCGTGACACCAATGGATTGTTTATTACATAGCTGTATATCTAGCTCGGAAGCGTGACACCAATGGATTGTTTATTACATAGTAGCATATCTAGCTCGGAAGCGTGACACCAATGGATTGTTTATTACATAGCAGCACACCTAGCTCTCCCGCGTGGTACAAATGGATGGTTTATTACATAGTAGCATATCTAGCTCTTTAGCGTGACACCAATTGATTGTTTATTACATAATAGCATATCTAGCTCAGAAGCGTGACACCCATGGATTGTTTATTACATAGCACTATACCTAGCTCTCCCGCGTGGTACCGATGGATTTTTTATTACATAGTAGCATATCTAGCTCTTTAGCGTGACACCATTGGGCTGTTTATTACATAACAGCTTATCTAGCTCAGAAGCGTGACACTAATGGGCTGTTTATTAGATAACAACATATCTAGCTCGGAAGCGTGACACCAATGGATTGTTTATTACATAGTAGCATATTTAGCTCGGAAGCGTGACAACAATGGGCTGTTTATTACATAGTAGCATATCTAGCTCGGAAACGTGACAACAATGGGCTGTTTATTACATAGTAGCATATCTAGCTCGGAAGCGTGACAACAATCGGCTGTTTATTACATAGTAGCATATCTAGCTCGCAAGCGTGTCACAAATGGGCTGTTTATTAGATAACAGCATATCTAGCTCGGAAGCGTGACACCAATGGATTGTTTATTACATAGTAGCATATTTATCTCGGAAGCGTGACAACAATGGGCTGTTTATTACATAGTAGCATATCTAGCTCGGAAACGTGACAAAAATGGGCTATTTATTACATAGTAGCATATCTAGCTCGGAAACGTGACAACAATGGATTGTTTATTACATAGTAGCATATCTAGCTCGGAAGCGTGACACTAATAGGTTGTTTATTACATAGCAGCATATCTAGCTCTCCAGCGTGACACAAATGGGCTGTTTATTACATAGTAGCATATCTAGCTCTCCCGCGTTACACCAATGGATTGTTTATTATATAGTAGCATATCTAGTTCTCCCGCGTGACACCAATGGATTGTTTATTATATAGCAGCCTATCAAGCTCCTTAGCGTGGTACCAACGATAAGAAAAATCCTTCATAAGAAGTGGTTGTATACTTCTAGACTGATTACAGTCAGATTATTTATTATTAATATTTAGCACCGCGTCTTACTACCCGTTCGGTTTATACGCTCAACTACTAATTACGCTAATGGACTATGCATTGTAAGGGTTGAATATAGATTAAGTGAACCAGCATTTGCTTGGCGGTAGAGTGGAAAACCATTTAGGAAAACTCATCCCAGTTCATCCGAGAGAGATTCGAACATTCATCTCCCCGTCCTAGGCAGTCTTGCGCTACACGAAAATAACGCGTTATCTAACTACTTCATTGAGGCGGGTGGCAGTTAGGTTGAATTATTTTCATAGTAGTATATCTACAATCGATTGACCACTATGGCGTAGCTTATATTAATATAATATATTCAAGGTAATAAAGAAGGTTACCTTTTAGTGAACGCTAAGTGTACCTCTCTTAACAATGGCAGCACTTAGAGGTGTCCACCAAGCTAGTTACAATGTATCACAGTGACTGTATAAAATATTGATATTACTAATAATATTATACAAACCTCTCCAAAGTGACCGCAGCTAGGTTGAGTACAGAGGCCACAGCGGACAACAACTCAAGGTATTTGGAAAGTCTGCAAACAGCCGCATTCTTATCCCACTGTAGCAAAAAGTAGTGAAGCGTCTCCAGTGGTGCACAGACTGCAAGCAGGAGCAGATCAGCCACGGCAAGACTAGCCAAGAATAGATTGGTAGCACTACGGGATTTGCGCTCTGTTATCATCAATGTCACCACCAATAGATTTCCCATAAGCCCCAGCAATAGAGTCAACGTGTGCGTCACCACAATGTCCAAGAAGAATGGATTGATTAAGGAGGGACTCAGCATTTCCTTAGGATCCTCCCAATATATAACGCAGGAGGAACTTGAGCATTTGGGTGGTGGCAGCCTGGAGCCATTAGTTAGCTCAATGGAAGAATTCATTTTCTAATGACCTTTAGTGTCTTCTTTCATGAGAGCAGTCAGAAGAATCTGGGCACCAGATTGCTCTATCAGAAACTGTGCCTTTGACCTGAACAGTTAAAATAATAACATATTAAAATAACCCTCAAATATGTATTATCTTAGTTTTTAAGCATGCCTATCACAGGCTGATGTCAATATTACCTAACAAAACTAAACCTTTAATTTGTAGATGCATGAAAGGTTAAGCGTCACTCTCACATTATACTGCACTGCCGATGACGGAGAGATCAGGGTTCTAATCCTGGTCGGATGTATTGAGGGTAGTTTTCCCCAAATGGTTTTCCAATCTCCTTCCACGAAAATGCGGGTATAATCTCTAAAATTCAACCTTCTTCATCCCGAATACATAACACAATTAATACCTAGACGTATAACCCGAACAAGTATTAAAACTCGGTGCTTAAAAAACCGCCTCTTAAGTTTTGGAGTTCTAGCGTAACGTCATATACACACACAAACCAAAAATCAAACATTAGTTTTATTTATAAGGTTATATCATTTGTTATTCTCCATTGTTAGCTGTACTTTAATTATAGTAGTAATCGGCTTGTATGAATACATATCTAGATTAAACAAAATCTCGAATTAAATACGTATGTTTAACATTACCTGAACAATTTTAATTGACCAAAGAAACAATTTTTACTAACTAATATAAATCCAAATCAACCAAACCACAAACATAGGTCATCGTATTATAATATGTATTATAATTTTTAAAATGATTAAATAAATCATGTTTTAATTTTTTTATGCATATTTCAATTTTGATCCCTTTTCAAGATTGAAAAATTTGCACTACTCTTGAGTGGTTCCTCTACAATCTCATCAAATTTCAGCTTTATATCTGATCTAAAAGTACTAAAAATTCTTCGGATATATATATATATATATACATGATTAAACTTTTTATTAATATAGACTAGTCTAAATAAAATAGGCTCATGAAAGAATTGGAGTCATTATAATCATATAAGCTATGGAAACATTTCGAATGATTAAATGCATTATATCAAATGCTATCATATGGACAAAAGTATTTAAAAAGCTATTACTTTCTGTTTTTTAATATTAAATTATTTGTGACATTTAAAAATATTTATATTTAAGTTATAAATACTTTAAGTTTAAGCGTTCTAGCGGAAAAGATCAAAGTCACGTTAAAAACGTTACTTAATAACTTTGGAGGATGTCTTTTTAAAACATGTTTTACTTTTGGTAAGGAGTGTATATATTACCGTTAAAGTATAAAACCACTTATTTCATAAAATGACTAGATATTTTACTAATTACCTGATTGGTTCAGTTAAAGTGTATACTAATTTTGTATTCTATGATTTAACTAGTTATTTCATAAAATAAAGAACCCCACTGCGTTAAAGTTTAAAATGAAAATTGTTGTCAATCTTGTAGCAATTATATAAGTTTTTTTAAATACCAAATTCCAATACATTTCAGTCCGCGATGATTTAAACTTTTTAAATTATGATAACAAGAGGACTGATTTCATCATTTAATGTTTGGAATGTGATCTGGTTAGTGTAGTCATATGGTTATAGCAGGGTCTACAATATCTTCTTTGATCTAATAGACTTTGTCCATGAGTCATTCGATTGGCTTATACACAGTGCTCTCCATAGGCCTACGCATTCTATTTCCAGTCACTTGTTAACCACCTGTGCATGCGTGTTGAGTATAATCAAATTGGTTATTATTTTAAATTATGAACAAATAAATAAAAATATATTATATATAAATTAAAAAATGAAACCTAGCACACGGACACTGAAATCGTGTCCAGTTGTCATTTTTCAGATATATATAATATAGTGACACAATAAACTATAATATTCAAATAGGTGTCATCTGTTATCAATGATCATTTTATTTTATTTAAATAACAGGAAGGTAAAAACAAAATTGTAATTTCACTTCAACTTCCAAGAAACATACATCGACAATGACGTCAAAGAGGCAATTACATATTATTTTAAATACCTTTAGATTCAAGCCAAAATATTTCTAAACTAATTTTTATGTATTAAGTTTAATGATATGTCTTAATTTATGTTAAGTTAGAAACAACAACATTCTCAACTAGTCTAGTCCTTAACATACCACATATTTTAATTTAAAAATTAGAATGTTCATTACAGTTGCTAAATTATATAAGCACTACCCATGTTACTTTTTCTTAAAATCCCCATGAATTTTCAACTGTCGAATATTTACCGTATAAAATGTTTTAACATACATCGGGAAAGATGACAAAACATTCATAGCCAAACTCTTCAAGAATATCAAGAGTTATTTAGAAACATATCTACGGAGGGGGGGGGTCGGGGGGGATTAAAATGGTCGCATCCCTGTTTATAAAGTAGAACTCTCTAAGTTCCCTGAGGAATGAAGTCGGTGGAGGGGGGAAGGAGGTGGAAGAGAGGGAGAATAAAGTCAGCAGGGGAAATTACGTTTTATGAATAACTTTTTTAGATAAGCTACTAATGGGATACTTCTTTCTGAAGCAATTCTCTTTATTTTATTTTTAAAATATTCCAGAAACTGTTCGATCTATAAAAGTATAGCCAATTTTTTCTGCACATTATATATTATTAAAAAAACTTCTTGTCATAAAGTAAATAATCACAAATTTTAAAGTAAATACTATTTTGCAAATAAATTTATAATTAACTTTAACATCCCTTCTTTGGTGGACGATTGTTCCCCTAACTAATAGGTCTACATTAATATGGCAGCACAAGTTGTTATGGTATGGACCTCAAGGGGCGAAAGGTTTGAATCCTGGTGGCTTGGGGGTGTGTGGGTATAGCTGTGACGCAGTGAGCACTAATGAAACTATGTAGGACAAATTTTATTGATTTAAACAGAGAATGAGTTCAAATTAATGTATATCATGAGAGTATTCTGTAGCTTTCAAAGTTGTCTAAAAATAATGGTATCCATGAAGAACTTCTAGGGATATTCTAAACGTGCCTGTTATTATTATTATTATTATTATTTATATTAAGAGAGGAGCGTCCCTTTAACACTTGCAATGATTTTTATACATTTTTATTGAATAAACACTGTCATACTAATAAATTAAACGTAATATATGTAGGGTGTTCGTAAACTCATAACCAAAACTGCACTTATAGCTTGTTTAAACCAAAATTAATACACACATCCTATATACTTACATCAGAAAAATTATGCTAATACCATTAAATGGTGCTCAAAGTTTTGGCGTACAGCGCCACGATAGCAAAGCTGTTCAAGCGTGCGTGTACAACAGGTTGCATAAGAGTTAGGCGCATGTCACTACACACCTCGAGATCTTGGAGCATAACAGCAGAACATACCACAATTAATAGTAAACAACACACCAGTTCATCTATAAATGTGAATACGTTCTGAGGGTCACCATTAACGGTCCTACATAACAGAAAGTGCTTGCCATTATTACATGTGCAGTGCCTCGCGCCTAACTCCTATACAACTTGTACACGTATTCTTGAAAAGCTTTGTTTGCTCTCCTGGTGCTGTACACCGAAACATTGAACATAATTTAATGGTGTTAGCATACTTTTCTGGATGTAAGTTTATAGGGATTTTGTATTACTTTTGGTTCAAACAAGCTACATGTGCAATTTAAGATATGAGCTTCCGAACACACTAGATATACAAAACTGCACTAAATCACTTTTCTCGTTATCTAATATTTATTTATTTTAGGTATCTAACATGCACTTTCTGAACCGACTAATTCTATCAGAACACGATAATTTCTATATGCTAGAGAGAAAGGCCCTACCAATTTTGACGGGAAAAGTATTTTCCCATAACTTATAGGGTTCTTTTACATTCCACAATCTACATAAAAACATTGGCTTTACTTCCCCTCCGAAGGAAGTTGTGCTACGGATTTTTATCACAATAGTTTCGATGAAGTAATTGTATTTAGACCTACATTGAATTTTCTAACATCACAAACCATGCATTTTGAGTATCTCTAGATACTAATTAGTTCGAACATTTTAAATATTTATTAAATGTATTTGAAATATTGTACTTAGATAAACATAGATATATGTTTGCAAGTTGCTCTGCGTTTGTTCCTGTAAACGTTGAACCTTTTGTTGTCATAGATTGGTGGATCTTAAGCTTAACGCACTTCATCTTTCATATCATGGATCGGCCTTACCGTTGAGTAATAAAACAAAATATCAAAATAATACAAAATAGTGGTAATTGACCATTTATACCTGAACTGAAAGTGCCATAGTTACTATCGTGTGCCTCTGATCCATTTTTCTTGACCAAAAGATAGTAGTTTTTCACAAAAGTATTTGTAAAGTTGGCAATGCTCTTGATTTCACACACCACCTTTCTCCTGAAACAGAAAATTAAATTATTTTTTGATGCTATCTTTGGTTAGAAAGCATCTTTTAAAAATAACATTGTTTGTAATGCTACTTATATAATTCGGAGGAAGATATCATTAGCAAAAATGTTGTAACTTGAAACAACACATTATTAACTGAGATTTTCTATAACAATTCACAAACCTTGATTTATGGTAAGCAACTTTGGCAGTGTTTATGTTTTATTATAAAAGAATATGTCTCTTTATTCATAGTAAGCCAAAGTTTTGTCACAGTTCATTCAATTATCATGAACATTTATTAATCCTGTTTGACTATTACCATACATCTATGGTCTATCAGATGCTGTTCATAAAGACTTAGTTGGTAAGAGGTAAATTCTTAAATAATTCCAAAAATAGTCCTACAGTGTTAAACATTTTTTTTTATCTTTATGTAGTTTTGTGTGAATGTATTTATTTTTTATAAATCATCTACAACTTAGGCTATTTGGCTTGGTCACGAAAACAGCCTGTAAGAGTCTTTATGCCAGGATGTAAATTAAAAAAGTCCGTGGTAGTACATGTCTATTTAGTATAAGAAACAAGAAAAATTTAATTTTAAAAAGCAAGTCAATGCTTTCAAGGCGCAAATAGTATAGTGACTGTGTAAACTCGTCAGAGGAACAGGGGAAGAAGTGCTATCAATATATAAACAAGCGGCCTTTCAAGATGAACTACTAATTTTATTCCCTCTCTATCTATTTTATACATGTATGTTTAAGTGTAAAAGTGGTTAGACTCTTATGTGCGTCAAGTTAAGAGGCAACCCGCTCCGTAAAAAAGTTTCGAAATATTCAAGTAGGCAACGTCGCTAATATGAAAAAAACCAAAAAAATCAAACGTTCATTACCATCAATGCCAAGGAATGTTTATATTCAGTTTACTCTAAAATGTGAAGAACTTTCCTTTGACTGATTACATAATGGGATTACCTCATTCGTTAGATGAAATGTACAGAACTAGATGAAGTTCATTCCATCTACATTTTTGGGTGTCAAATAAATTGTTGAAACAAGCTTGTGGACAAAGCTTTTCCTCTTCCGCTCTTTTCCCCTCAGGGCTAGCCAGCCACGAGTTTACACGCTTCATTAATTCCCACCCTTATTCATTAATTGAAAAAGCCTTAGCAGGCACATTGCCACAGTGCTTTAAGAAAGAAACGAAAATGTAATTTTCTAAAAGCCGACATTTTTAGAAAATAATTGTTAAGATAATGAGGCAATCGATAAAAGAAAGACGCTACATTAAAATAATATTATATGGTATAGTTAAGCCATTAGTCATTTATATACTACAGACAACTCTCTATATTTTAAACTATCGTTTAACCTTCCAAGTCCAGTGAAAATGACACCTCAATTTAGTTACTCTCTTGCTTATGCTGGGTTTATATTCATGCATAACGCATAGCTGATAGTAAATAGCGCATTGCGTTCAGTACACAACACATAATAAAATACATCGGTTAATAACTAAACATAATGTTTAAAGTCTTACTTAAATCGATTGTATTTTATTAATATAAAATAGCCTAACCTCTTTGTACTACTAGATAAGGTATCTAAAATATTTAAATGGAGAGTTCACCCAAAAAACCACTTTGAAAAACTGTATATTTTGAAACCTTTTAATTTATGTGGTGCCTGTACTATTAAATCAAATTTGATTTATAATTGGATTTGATTTCATTATTCTTTCGTGAATATTATTTCTCAGTAACTGAATCAAAATTGTATTATTTCCCTTTTTAATCAGATATACACTCGTAGTCATTGATTCTAAAACAAATATAATTCGTTAATAACAAACAAGTATGGCTACCACAAGGCATTTCAAACATGGACAAAGAAGCTAATTACCGTTTGCTGCGTGTACTGGAATGTAATGGTCTAGTGCTTACTTATCGTACTTTCATTGGCTGATACAAGGGTTGTCTTTTCAATAGTGCATGCATAGCGCATAGAAAATTAAAGTAAAATAAACTTGCTACTTACTTCGTACACTGTTCAATATGAACCGATTATTAACGTAATCATTAAAAATAATGTGTTTCAACTTCTTGTACACTGTGTTATGCACTATTCGCAATTAGCCTGAGGTATAATGTGTTGAACCTGTGCATTATACGGTCTCATGCACGTGTAATTAGTTTAATAAGATGTGATTAGTACAGGTAACAGGTGGCATATGATGGAGTACCGCGTCTAGTGCTGTTTTCTATTAGAAAAAGTTCTTGTGACCCTCCATTTTACTCATAATCTGTTTCAGTTTCATCTAATAATATCTAATATATAGCTCTAAAATAATCACATTATCAAGTTTCCACAGAAAAACATACTTTTTTAAAGACACTTAAAACCGGCCTATTTTATTTATATCACTCCAGTTACTTAGTACATGCAGTAAAAACTTGTAGCATATACCAAATAACTGGCTTTAGGGTTTGATAACACAGTTGATTTAAGGGGCTATTTATACCATATCTAAGAAATGAATTGGTGGACATGATATTTTCTAGTTACCTTTAAAACGATCAGTATTTTTTTAAATTAAAACGCTCTCAAATATAACTAGTTATATGATTCATTTTCACGAAATGGGAGAAATCAGTAAGGTGACCTAGCGGTCTAGGGGTAAGGTGTCATACTTCTGTGCTGGGTGTCCGGTGTTCAATCCTAGGTTCCGGCACAAATTTATCTGAATGCATAACCCTTCCTTCACCTCTGACAAGACGTGTATTAATCACAGCTTGTGAATGTGTGGAATGCCAGGCCTCCACCGTGGTTCGGATGGTTCGGATCCCACGTTAAACTGTAGGTCCTCCATTTCATATCACAATCACCCTAACATTACACATTAGCGTAAGTGCGTACAACCCGAACGGGTAGTAAGACGTGGTGCTAATAGTAGTAGTAATAACAATAACAATAATAAGAAGAAGAATAAATCAGTATATTTTAACGACAAATGATAACAATTTATTTTAATCTACGAAACCTACTGTATTAAAAAAACTCTTATAATTTTCTTCTTCTTTTAAGAGGGGTTTGAAGGGTCACAAGCTAAGGTTAGTATTCTTGCGGTTTTTATAACAAAACCCGTTTGGTTTAAATAAATAAAATGTTGTTTCAGTAGATAAATTTAGCTAAATTTTATACATTTAGTAATCTTTACTATTCTTGAATATTTGTCATGGCATATCACTAAGACAAAATAATTATATAAATTTGTTAGCAAGTGTGAACATTATTTTAGCAAATATTTAAAGGAAGAGTAGAGGAATGTATCATTTTAACGAAATGCACTGAGTTTTTTCTATCATCAAATAAATATGAGCAACGTTTTCCTTTACTCAAAGTCAGTGACGTAACAGATTAATCTCGACCCCAATTCCCTCCACAAAATTTATTTTCGGGCCCAATTCCCTCCACAAGATTTATTTTCGGGCCCCCTTCCCTGAACAATTATCCAACCCAACTAACTTTATAAATGTTATAATAAATAATGAATAGTCACAAATAAAAACTAATTTAGTAATCACACCTTACAATGACGCTTTTAGTCACGGTTTTGTATTTATTGTAATAGTAACTAAAAATTTATTATCCAAGTATATTCACCTGGCCTTGTCTGCATCATGAGGGCGTTATAATTTAAGACAACAGGGATGACGTCCGGTTTAATTATTACTAAACACAAAATTGTGGCTAAAACAATCATTATTATGTGTGATTACTAGACTAGTAAATATTCTCTCAATTGATCTAGGATTATTCATTATCATCTCACCGCATAACTGATTTCAATTCTCCTTTTGCTATAATAAATAATACCAATGTATTAGTAAATTGAAACATTTATTATCATGAAGGGTATGGCAAAAAATAAACCTTACTAGCTACAACAAAGAAATTAATTCAGGATTGAATGCAGTCTTGAATGTTACTCAAAGTGGTGTGTTCGGCTGGCATTTTGGGGTGAAAACATTTTTTACCGCTTCACTTACGTCAATTGATAATGCTTTTTCAAATTCTACACTTAAAATGCAGAAACCACTTAATCTTTATTGAGACGTGGTACTGCACAGATAATTATTTATTAATTTCAATTTTGAAAAAGATTGTTAAGCTGTGGATACAGTCACTGGTAAGGTCAGGAAAAGCAGAAAAGCTGTGCAGAGGTATGTAATGCTAGATTCTAGGGTGTTGATATCTATTAGTAACCGGTCAGCCAATCACTTGATTTACAATTTGGACTTAATCTTATCCACTGGCCTAGTAGCCCCGATCTCAATTCCCGTCTGTACTAAAGGTATTTTAACCGAAAGGAGAACTGTACCTATGCTCGCAATGGTCTGTTTAATTAGACTTAAGCTAGGTTTAATATTGCCAATGTCTTAACATTTTCATAATCACTATCATCCCATCATCCAAATGCGGGTATTACGTATAGGAAACCTCCAACGTATACCTTGGCCAACGTTATGTTCCCACAGATCTGCTGAAAGTCTACATAAACGGTGACCGATATAGATACTGCATCTCTCACGTTCAAATGTGCCATGCCTTTATTTAAAAAAATGTCTTCACTCTATGCAGTTGACAGAAATTATGGAGTAAGTACCGTTAACAAATTGCTCAAATATTTCAATCCTTCACACCTTGTTTGGATTTGATTAGCAATGATCTGTAATGTACTGTTAGACACTGCTGTTTAAAACGCTTTTCTAGATTTGATTATAGCTTATCCTGAGTCAACTCATCAAAATGTTTCTGAATTTAGGAACTATAAGCTCCTCAAAGTGGGTATCAATATCCCATTGCTTTGCAAGAGAACTTTCAGACCATCTTGCCCTTTGGAATTAATTACTATAATCAGGAAAGTATCAGAAGAGTTTTGAAGAAGAGCCGATGCATGCGAAAGCTCAACATCCAACATGATTTGATTGGAGAAGTTTTGAAACCAAGTGAACAGGTTCACATATTTGGGTTTGCAGGACAACCTGGAAAACGAACTCAAATTTTTCTAGTGTTTCTTTTAAATCATTAACTACAGCCTTCTCATCAAGCTTTTTTAGATAACAATGCAATTTGGGATAGCGCCTTCATGATGTCTGAATATGTATAACGTAAAGCTTTCACCGAGTCAAACATAATTCAGGACTACATTTAAACTGTACGCTGAGCAGTAAAACCATTTCGTAATGCTTTTTTTTTCAAGTCTTGTTTTACACCATTATAAATGCCAGTCATATTCACCGTCATACCCTTTCCCACGACATTTTGATAACAACGGTCCCTTTTTTTAATCCCTTTTAAAATTCCCGTCTCTAATCCCATGGCAGTCTTGTTCTTTATTTACAGCCTAAAACCTCATTTATTCTTATTTCAGTGAGTTTTCCGGATGAATCTTTACAAACAGTAATTTATTAGTAAACCTAACTTAATTTGTTCTTTTTACTTACATCTTGGCTAGTATCTATTATTATGGAGAATAATTCAGCAGATTTTTTCTCAGTTAATATTACGTTTTAATTGTTTTTTTTTGATAAAAATTGGATGAACTCATTTAGAATTTCAATTCCCTTAGGCCTATTTATAAGTTTGCCCAGTACAGAGTCATATTTAAAGAGCAATTCTATAATGGCTAAAAGGTTTCCACTCTTGGCTTTTACTAATTCTTCTCCATGACCTCGAAATGCACGCTTAGACGCTGGTAGTTTAAGAGTAACCAACACAGTAAAGTAGCTGTTTCCACGTCTTTATTTCTTTCCTTTTTCAGACTCTATACCAAGATAAATATTGTTTCTTTTTTTTAGTGCATTGAAAACAACACATGCTCCCAAATTTGAATTACTAGTTTCATGCTTTCGAGGTTTCCGTCAGAGGACTAAATTCTTTCTGCAAACAACCAATACGGTTCACAATAGGCAAAGTCTCGCTTTGCTGAGTAACAAATCTACTGTCTTGACATTTTAAAACCATATTTTGTTGAATTTTCTTAGTAATTAATGGAAACAAATAAAATATTTTGCTCAAGATCCTTAGGAAAAGGTCCTTTAGGTTCACAATGCCCATGGTGTAATATATATTCTTTGGTCTCCTTGTCTAAGATTATTAAAACGTTGGGACGCTCAGTTGGAAATTCCTTTACAATATTGATTAATTCAAAGTATTTTGTAGTAATTAGATTAATTTAATTTTCTTCCTTGAAAGAAAAATCAGACTCGGTTATTTCATGTTCAGAAACACCAGAATAACAAATTGCATGTTTAAAATTATCTTATTTTTAACTAGTGTTTACTAAACTGGAGCTTGGAGTATCACTTATCTAACTTGCCTTTGTATAAAAAACATTTGGGTGAAAAAGGAATATGTTTTTACTAATTTTGATAGAGCCTTTTCATTTACCTTTCTTATCTTTGGTTTTTGATAAACCCAATTAAATCTCAACCACACTCACCGACCACTGCACACGTGGTAAACAGAAGTTAAATTCAATAATCACTGCAAGAGTTCTCACTACCACCAAAACATGGTGATCACTGCCTACACACAGCAACTCTAGAGGCCAGTTTTCGGACTAGTCCACTAAATATGACTCAAGGCTAACGCTCTAAAGGTGCGTATTCACTTGAACATTCGTTCGTGCACGTTAAATTCTTATGGTTCGTTCGGAGTAAAATTCTCAGGTGAATACGGGTCCCTGAACATGCGCCGAACGGAATCGAACGATCCGAACACTATCAAACAACTGTCGATTTTTTGTAAATTCTCAAAAGAAGTCAGTTGTTCGCCTGTGATCAGTGGATACGTGTTTTCGCACCTGTTCACACCATTCGAAGTGTTTGCTTCGATGGAGTGGGCTGCAGAAGAATGTTTAAGGTTAAGAGATATATATGAAGAAACCTGGTGTTTGAGTGCTTCGTTCAATGCGACACAAGTTTTCATAACTATAACACCAATACGTTTTTTTTTTATAATATTGAACAGGAAATGGAAGATTGTAAATGGGTCCCCAGTTGCTAAAAACGTAAAGCTAGTGTCAAACGATGTTTAAGTCGTATTGCTTTACGGAACTTTGTGTTCTTCTTTGCAATTTTTGGCCGACAAGGTTAACCAAAATCTCAAAGTTTTGAGATGATATTCGGGTGAATTTTTGGAAATGTCCTTCGTCCAATCCCCTTAAAAGTTCTGAATTTTGCTGCCTACAAAACAGCCGCCTTGTCCACATTTTCCTGTCCCTCTTTTTATTCTTTTTAGTCAATTCACACAGCACAAAGAAAGAACCTGCTGCTACTATCAGATCCATTTTGAGACTGAGATCCAATGATTGTCCTGTTTGTGGCAAAACTGGTGAGAACAAGACGAGCACCAGCAAACGGTCCGAATGCTCGTAGTATACAGACGTATCATTTGTTCGATCTCGTTCGAGGTTTTCGGATTGTTCTGTTCGCTAGAAGTAAAATTATTGATTGAATACGCAACTTAAGATTCGACGACTGGTTTGATCTTTATTATCTACCTAAGCTACGCGCTCTTTAGAACATGACTAACCCTAAAATATCCCGCAGCTTGGCTAGGTGATACCACTTTAAAACAAGTGTCGCATATTAGTGCGGTAGTTATAATAACATATGTGAACCAAATTAAAGCTGTACTGTTTTTCTTTGTTACATATTACATATCATTTGTTTGTGTTCCATTCTGGAGTTTTTCTGTCATACATTTTATTAAACAGCCCAAACATATAAAATAACATATAACATACACGATTAAACATAGCACCACACAATTAGCAATAGGCCAAAATTATATTGTAATCAAACATAATAATTAATTTGAAAGTTAACTAATTACTTCATCCATCCATTATTGTTTCCAGACTATGGAACGGGTCCGTTTTTTATTCACAGCATATATTTTTCCACTACCAGCTGGATAGGCCTGTCTATATTCAAAAGCCTTAAAATCCATCTTAAGACCATGACAGGCACAACATTCAGTCCCCGGCCGTCGACTTATCGGTGTGAAAAGGTAGACTCATAATTTCATCAATGATTTATTTTCGGCCAAAATGGGAATTGAACCCGGGATAATCAAAAAATTAATTAATAGTTATTTAAAAATGTTAATAGTATTATGTATGTTCCTTTTTATAGCAATTTGGCTTATACATATTTTAATTACTCTAATCGTATAACCTGCCTCGTTGTCATAGTTGGCTAACGCGCTAGATTCGTGTTAAGCTTTACTGCTGAGGACGGGGAGATCAAGGTTCGAATCTCGCTCGGGTGAACTGAGGGGGTTCTTCCTAAATGGTTTTCCACTCTCCAACCACGCAAATGCGTGTTCACTTCTTCTATATTCAACCTTCCAAATTCATAACCCATTAGTGTAAATAGTACATAAGCGTATAACCCGAATGGATAGTAATACGCGGTGCCAAGTTTCTAATGGTATCGGGTGAGGATGGTAAGACAGAGTAAATTTATCTTCATTTTCATAGAAGTGTAAACTATTTAGTAAAAAAACACCCTCTTTATAACAATCCAGAATTCAAACCCTATACTCCTCGTCAGCGACAAAATAAACTGGATAAACCTGACAGTTAGTCCATGTGTCCATATGTAATTAATAAATGGTACACAAACGTAGATATAGTTATATAAATTTATATACTTAATAATTATATGTCACATACTACAGTATGTAGTGCAATTATAAATATTTTAACACTGGTCACAACATTATTAGAGCTATAGACTATACAACCTTACTAGATTAAAATAAAATATACATTTACATATAAAATAATATTTTAACCCCAATACTAACACAAAAAATGTTTTACAAACAAGAGTTAATTAATATACATAAAGTTATATATCATCATATTTACATGTAATTTAAGTTTAGATATAATTATAGATATTCAAGCGAATGATTATTTTTTATATCTGTTCTTGTTTAAGTGAACTTTCGGATCAAAATTTATAGTTTTTTATAGGATTAATTTGAATAAAAATGACAAAACTATATATTTATTTTTTGCCGCGCAACTGTTTATAAAATTGAGTTGATCCAGAAGCTAAATATAAATATATTCAAACAATGAACAGCTATTATTGAAACTTCGAATCAAACACCTAAGCTATCAAATTTTCAAGTAACTTTATATATATATATATATATATATATATATATATCCTTTCCGTGGGGGCGCCTTCAAGGTCCCAATGAGATAAGGTGATGGTGATGGTGATGGTGAGTATGAAGGTGTGAAACCAGTGCAAACACTTAAACCTAAACTAGGCCTAATTAATCAAACTTTAGTCACAGTTGGGATAACTCCCCTTTCGAGAAATTACCATGGTACCAGCTGACAATCGAACTCAGGACGCATAAGCTCGTATCCAGGTGCACTGACCACTATACCATAAGGTTGGTTCTAAAATTACTTAATACAAGTCATCCACACATGTTATTATTGATAGTAGTTACTTTGAGTTTTTTTAGCGTAATATATTTATTATCGTCTCTCAATATCTGAAGGAATCCGAACATCTATTTCGATCGACATTATTCCAACAAAATAATTTCAACAAACTAACACTTGACGTTAATATCCTATTTAAATGCATTAAACTTATATGATCTTTACGTCATCCCCTTGCTCTTATCCCAACACAACTTTCATGACGCCATTTCCTCTACATCCCTTATCACATAAACCTTTCCTCTTTTATAATTATAATCGCCTCTTTCCATTCATAGGTTTATGGATTCCCCATGCCAGTCTTTTGCATTAAAGTATTTTTATCAAACAACAAACAAGCTTGCCAAGTCAACTTGTGTTAATAGTTCTAAGTTTAGTAATACAATTACACTAAGTAGAAACAACGTTAAGCTGTAACAGATGGGAAGGCGAACAAGGGTGTCAATCTCATTCTGTCTTGTTTTCTGGTGACAGGCCCTTAGAATCCTAAATGGATGTATTGGAATGGTTTTTTTTTTTACTAAAATGATTTCCTAATCTCTCCTAAGAAAAGGGGGTTGCATTTACTTTCACGCCTACCTACCTTAGCTCTATCGTATTGATGTGTTTATTTGCTGTCCCCACTTCTTATTATTCGTTCGGGATTCTATACCTATGTACTGTACTAACTACACTAATGTGTTAGTGATAAGTAGGGTTGAATTTAAAGAAAGTGTACCGGAATATGCGTGAGGGAAGATTGCGAAAATATGTAGGGAAAAATACCCTCAGTAAGCCCAACCAGGATTCGAGCCCCAATATCCTCAGCATCAGCAATCCACTCAATTGCGAGCGTGACGTCTTAGACCATTCGTACACCGGGGTGGGTATCAATGCTATTCTTATGGGAGGAAATGAGCCTCCTCTAGAGGGAGGAGAATCAATACTATTATTATGGGAGGAAGTGATCCTCCTCCAGAGAGAGGAGGATAAATGTTATTATTTTGTGATAAGGTGGTCCTCTTCCAGAGAGAGGAGGATCAACACTATTCTTGTGGGTAGAAAGTGATACTTCTCCAGAGAAATGAGGATACATGCTGTTCTTATGGGAGCGAGTGATATTCCTCCAGAAAGAGTAAGATAATGCTATTCTTATGGGATAAAGTGATCCTCCTCAAGAGAGTGTAAGACTACTGTCAATATTTTGGCAGAAAGGGAACCAGAACTATCATTTCTTCCACTACTTGTATGACTCCATCCAAACCACTATCCATCCAACCAACATTTCCTCCAGAGAATTGCAATTTAGTTTGTAGCCTGTTGGTGGAAGAAAGAGATAAATAGTCAAAGCTTACGTCCAAAACTATAATATTTATACAAACAAAACTACCTTTGTAATGACCAATGTGTATTTGTAACGCACTAGGCTACCCATATAACGCCTTGGACGAGAGATCGTGCTTGTCCTGGTGTTGGGAAGATAGGATGGCACTGTTTATCTGATAATGAAATTAAACCCATCAAGGACTCAAAAGGATTCAACCAGATTTTATTTATCAAATTCACACAATGATGATTGTTTCTGTACACATAGTTACATTCCATTACTACCCTCTTGGTTGGTAACGCCTCGGTTGTTCATGTCCGTGTCCGAGTCACCGACCTACCGCAACTATATTTTCTTCATATGCACACGACACCTGGCAATGGTCTCGCCAACTATACCCGGGAAAAGGAGTACTTATCACGTAGCATTAATATGTCACAATATAATTGTGTGTGTCTTTATCGTTTTTATGTGTCAGAGTATGTGTGTCTTGTTTTGTGTGAGATTGCCACTGATTCTCTTTAGTCTTTACGTATGTTTGTTCTTAAATGACAATCCATCAGAAGATGTGGAGGTTAGTAAAAGAGTAAGAAGCCCGCTTTTAGCTTTCTTATAATCAATAAATCCTACGACTAATACGGTTAGAAAATATTGTTATTTACAAACGATACATTTTGAGGCTATAGCCAAATAATGTTTGCATCTACACTATCTATTAAGGTGGGTGTGTAGGGGACATAAAAAAGGATGTTTTTGCAAGTTTTTATGATCAAAACTTTTTGGGGTCAAGATAAATCAAATACTGCTCCAGTATTTAAAAATAGAGTTTAAATTTTCTTCGAATGGTGATATCAACAATTGTTGAATATCTGTCAGGAACATAGCGGCATTGGATGACAAACTTTTTAAATGAAGATAAAAAGCTGTCAATTATTTCCAGACTCCCTTGACAGATATTCAAGAAATGATTAAGTCATTATATGAATAAAGATAAACGCTCTGTATCTACTGGAGCAATACTTGATGTATTTTAGCCAAAAAAGTTTTGATGTAAAAAATGCACAAACACCGAACTTTTTTCGCGTTCCCTACACTCCCTTCTTAATCATGATAGGTATCTGACGTCAAGATAATTTTGTGTAATTTTAATTGTTTACCAACATAAAAAGTGACTATACTCATATTTTAAAGAATATTTTACCATACTTTCGTAGTTTGTCCTAGTTATATGTAAATATTCTCTATACATACATTTATCAAAATTATCAAAATATTTTCTGTTAAGTAAAAAAATACACTTTTATTAAACATTCATTTTGAAATGATGTCAAGGAAAAAGAGAGGGGCCTACATATATTTAAAAGACTTAAAGGATTTCCATATTTCCTCTCAATTCCTATACCATGGGCGGGGGGTGGGAGGATTAGGGGTTCAGACCCCTCCCATTGAGAAATAAATTTACATTATTGAAAAACATTTTAATATTGCAATAAGGAACAATTAAGAGTATTTGTAATAGAATTCAATTTTTGGTAAAGTTGTACAACTTGTTTTTAACTTAGCATAAAAACATAGATATAAGATGTATTATTATTATTATTGTATATACACTATAATTTGATTTGTATATGAAATTATTTGTAATAGTGTTTACAAGTTAAGGATGATGGATGATGGATGATTATATCATAACATTGTTTTAATGCAATTTGACTCAAAAGTCCACAATTTTTAATATGTATTAAATTTTTTAGATGTGCGTTATAATTTCAATGATTGTATCATATTTGTCTTCATAAGATATCATAACTTGTAATCATTACTACCAATATTTTCATATACAAATCAATTTATAGTGCCTATATTATTATTATATCTTACATATATGTTTTTTATGCTAAGTTAAAACAAATTTTACAACTTTACCAAAAATTGAATTTTATTACAACTAAATTTACATTAGATAAAACAATAACAATACAATGAGACAAGAATAAAAACAGTTCCAGTAGTAGAGTCCAGCGAGAAGCTATATTTGTAAGAGTCCTACTTAATAATTTCTTACCTGAAGTTTAATGTAAATACTAGATATTCTGGGACAAGCTGTTGGTATCTATGTGTCATCAATGGTTGAGTTCTGCGAGTGATTGGGTAATTTCTTTATGTGCTGTCATATTTTATTGTCCCAATCAAATACAAATATTTAAATTATTATTCATTATTTAAGAAATCATCTAAATAATATCTTATGTGTCAGTATAAATATATTACATATTAGGTTATTGTATTGTTAATTAATTAATTAGACATATAATCGTAAAAAAAATGTATTATTGACACCGCCCCCCCCTTTTACAACAATCCTGCGTACGGCCCTGACAGACCATATTATCTATTAAATAAAATCCAATTGGTGTATGTTGTCTATTCAGAGTTTTTATCAAACTTCCCGATAAGAAAAAGGCTTAAACTTTACGTACTTAAGTGTTGTAGTTACCTCCAAAATAATTCTTAAAACTGAAAATATTAGCAGGGAGGTGGCTCTATGGGGTACTTTGATTATATGGCTGGAGTTATAAATATTGTTTTGGAATATGTCGAAACTTTATTAAAAATATCCAAAACTTGAAAAAAATAAATCCCAAAGCCATATAGCCATAAACACCTCATGTTTTAATAAATAAAATACACAAAAACCACAGAGAACTTACTTCAGGTGAAATCCAAAATTTTGACTTTTGTATTATTATTATTATTATTATTATTATTATTATTATTATTAGCACCGCGTTTTACTACACGTTCGGGTTATACGCACTTACGCTAATGTGTAATGGTAGGGTGATTGTGAGATGATATGAAGGACCTACAGTTTAACGTGGAATCCGAACCATGGTGGAGACCTGGCATTCCTTGCCTTTTGTAGACAGGCCTAACCACTAGTTATAAAATTAAGGGTGCTTAAGCCATTTTTGAATTATTTTATCAATATATCGTATGTTTACACTAGGGTGTTAGGAAAGAGATATAGGGAAAATTTACCTGAATTTATGAGGATTAAGAGTGGGAAACCATTTAGGAAAAGCAAACTCAGTACAGGCGGCCAGGATTCAAACCCAAAACTCCTCATAACTGAAATTCAATTTAATTATAAGATTGACATCTTGACCACCAATGCGCTCAATTAGTTAATTATATTTAATATTTTACATTTTTTTATAAGAAAATATTTGTACCTTATTGATTAATAGATACTGGTTCTAAAAATATTTTTTTTTTGGAGATCTTACTCAACCTTTTCATAGTTCTAAAATCAGGTTTTATATGTTTGTTAATGCTTATTGAGATTTCACAACAAAAAAAATTACATTTTTCATCTCAAGTAGTTTTACAGTAATACATTATTTGAGATGGTCCCCAAAAATGTTATTTTAAGATAAAAGTTTGTTAATCCAGAAAATACAAATATTATCAAACAAAAATGATTAACACATAGTTAAAAAATTGCCTTGAAAACTCTCAAGAGCCAAAGGAAATCGATTTATAGTTAAACATACCATACATTTTTATAAGAATAACCAAACAAATTATCTGATGCAATAATTTAAGGAATAAAATACATGTTTGTGTAAATTGTCCCAAGGAGTCCAATTTGGGCTTTAACCGAAAATTAAAAGAAACAATATTATGTGGATGGACTCAGCTCATAATAATACAATATGTTAATTTATTCTTTAGAGAGTATTTATGTACATAAAATAAAATTCATTTGACCTTTGACATTGATTTGTGACTATACAAGACATTTTCAAGCTTAACATTTTAGAAAACATTCTAAAAATAATCTTTCTTTTCAAGCTTGAACATACTTGGTGATTATCTTGTCAGTTCAACAAAAACACTTAAGTGATATAAGGTTTCAGGCAATACTAAAATAACTTAGCGCGTTCGTAAATCAAGAACGCTATAGATTTTATGTATATAAATAATCTGATATAGTATATCGATCAGATAAAACTCTATTACCTAACCTCAACTAATACCTGTCTCACTTTCAACATATTTATATAATATAATGTACATATACCATTTTAGAAAATATCATTTACTAATACCTCTCTTTATATATAATATATGACTAACAAAACTTTAGAACCTACCGTTCACTAATAAAATTTAAACTTCGATTTTATCAACACCTGATACATTGTTATCAACTCACGAAAGTGTTTATGACATTCTCAAACTTTGCGACATGTTAACTTTGTCTCCTCTATAAACTTTATCATCTCATAAACTACCGACACAACTCAAACAATTTACTATATTTTTCTTTAAACACGAAAATAAACTCTTACTAGCGTTAATTAGGCCAACATTATTTTATATTTTATAGGTCATACTACACCTGAAATTGACCTATATTATGCATATATATTTTATAAATGTATATGATTAAGCTAAATGCATGTATGAAACTCTAGTTAAGTTTTGAATACCCAAATAACTTTTCAAGCAAAGTGAGGTATGTTTGACTGATACGCGTGACAGGGTACGAGTTGGATGTCATTTATCAGACATTTTCTAAATACATAATGGGTTGAAACAAGGAGCTTTTCTTTCCCCATTACTTTTTAATCTAACCTTAGAATGTTCATATTAGATAATTAGGGTAATGCAAGAGAGTAGGGAAGGGTTGACCTTAAACGGTATATTGCAGCTATTAGGATAGCAAATGATTTAACTTTATTAGGAAGCTGTTGCAAGAAATGCATACATTTTATTAGAAGCTAATAAGGAAATTGTCTTTTTAGCGTTCACTTCCAAACCTGAGTATATGATCACACAAAGAGCACAGATTGAGGACGATAATTTAGATATAACTGTGAACAAAAAATCATTTGAAATGGATATAAGTTTAAATATTTGGGAACAATTTTAACTAGCGATGACGATATTAGAGTGTATATTAAGAAAGGAATAGTCAGGCTACTACTTTGTCAGTAAGTTGTTGACAACGAATGTAAAACTAAGAATATACAAAACAACAATTTTACTAGTGTCTTACCTTACATGACGAAAACAAATTTAGGATATTCGAAAGCAAGGTGCTTAGGAATATATTGGGTTCAAAAAGGGATGGAGATATTGGGGAGTGGAGGAGATTACATATTGATGAGTTACATACCTTGTACTCATTACAAGATATTGCTAGAATAATCAAGTATAGTAGATTACTGTGGGCAGAATATGCAGCGTGAATGGAAAAATCTAGAACCGTGTTCAGGGGACTGACTGGCAAACCCAAAGGGAAGAGACCAGTGGTAAGACCTAGATGCAGATGGGAGGATAACATTAAAATGCATCTGTAAAATAAGGTGTAATGAGGTTGAGTGGTTAGAACTAGCTCAAGATAGGCATAGGTGGCGTACTTTTGTAAGCACGGCAATGAACTATCCGGTTCCTAGTGTCTTAGGGTAAGTAAGTAAGAGATTGACCTAGATTGCTAGATATTGATTTGATTCAGACTAACTGCGTTATGCGTGTTTTCCAGAATGTTGGTTTCTCTCTTCTCTAAATAAAATTATTTAGTTTTTAATTATTCTAATTTTTGTATAACAAATAAATGGTTCAAGGGCTGATCTAATTGCTTAGTAACATAATCGACTAAACCTTAGATATATGTCTAAGAAAGTCTGACTTAAAATAATAATCCATTACTTTATTTACTTCCAAGTTTGTGTATTATATTTGGTTTCATGCAATAATTGTACATTAAAACTCTTAATCTAATATAACTCTAACTTAATAATCGTTAAAGATCGCCTTTATTTGTATAGCTAGTTTTTTGACAAAATATATATTTATGACGATTTATTTTAATAATATAAGAAACACTTTTATTCCTCCCAACTTTCTTCTCACATATAATTTATGTTGAGAGCTTTTTTTTTAATGTATAAATGAAACTTTCATGCAAATTTCAGTTCTAACACTTAGCATTATTTTGCTTTCAAAGTTAATAGCCTGGGTGCTCAAAGTAATAGCTATAAAAAAAGGCACCTTTTTACTTCTCGTAATATTATAAAATTTTCCGTCGAGGATTTATACTAGATCAGCTTGTGTGAAACGCAGCGCCAAATGTATAACTCACAAATTTGATTTCTCTCATAAAATAAATATATATTTAAGAGTCATTTATTAAAAACAATTTTAGTAACTTTGGAATACTGGTGTTTTGTGTGGTTTGATGGATTGACCTCCCTTTAGATCAGCTATAGCCTATAGGTTGTACAGCTAGTAGACCATTCATTTCCTCACCATTAAAAAAGGTTAAAGCTGAATTTGTTTCAGGGAAACCTCCCCCAGTAACGATATGCCAATTGCAATTAAACTTAAATACTGACTGGTTGAAATGAATCAACTATGCATTCTACTCACAGTTCAAACAACATAGGAAGTGTTTTTTTAATACAAAAATAACTTTGCACCTAAAATTGAAAACATTTTACCATTTTATTATTGTTATTATATATATATATATATATAAATAATTTCTACTAAAAGTGACATATGCAGATACCATGAATTGACGTATGCATACTTGAAAGTAGATCTAATAGATTTTCTAGCTGTCAGCTAAGGCCATTACTATGAATATTGGATTTAATCATCCTAAACTATAAAGTATCGTTAATAGTCTAGATAAGACTTTGGACTTTCATGTAAAATTAGAACGTCTGTTTGCCCCAAAAGTTTACTTTTATGAAAATATACACTTTTGAAAATATTTCCATGTTAACATTAGTCTTAGAAGCTAGTTAATCCCAGGAAAGCAACACATATTACTGAAATAGCTTAAGACTTTGGCAATCTATAAAACCAGGATCAGTGACGCTTAGTGGCTTTGTGAGATGGATAGCGATAATAGTTTAGTACAGGGGTAGAGTTGGGGTTAATATATAACCTTTTAAAGTTTATATATTATTTAAATTACCTAAAAATAGGACCCTCATTAAACCAAACACACTTTCCTAGTATAAAGTATTTTAATATTTATCATAACTAAAAGCTTTACTCCTGTCTGGTATTGGATCAGGCCCTTATTTATCACCCATCATGATGGTATGTAAAGGACAAATAATAACAAATTTGCATATTTGGTTCTACATTATATCAGCAGACGATTGTAAATAGAGGGTTGGGGGAGTGACGACCATGATAAGATTGCATACTAAAAGGTTTGACTGGATCCTACGTTTAAAAAAAATGCCACATGCGTGTTGATTGTGTTTAGCTTAGCTAGTAATATAATTATCTAATAGCCATCAGAATTGATCTTCATACGAATTCATCCCCATTGATAATGGCTTGGAAGATAAGTTTTATTAGTTCGGCCCCATGTTGGTGTACTAACTTGGCCCCGGCTTCTATATACCTGTATATCTCTTTCACTATGAGTCATGCCCACAGACAAGATATACACCAGAACCACATCTCCTTGGAATAGCTCGAGTCCTTTAACACGGGGATCGCAACATGAAGTCCAAATTGTCAACATCATTATCAAGCCGATATTTTTAAAAACAGTTCAGTAAAGATGGTTTTACTAGAGAACAGACAAAAATGGCCTTCTAGTGTCATTAAACCGGCTTTCACACAGCTAGGTTCAGGTAGCAACCTCACCCTCTCCTAATTTATCAACCCCCCTCCCTCTCCCCAAATGAGTTTTCTCAGACTGCAAATTACAAACAAAACTTAAAATACTATGGCCCTTTCTTTGGTCAAAAAATGTTTACAAACTGTCTAAATGTAAATAATATTAAAATAACATTGACTGGTTACGTGTCTGAAAAGGTTTGTTCATTGAAACGGGGTAAAGTGATGAGATGGGTGGAGGGGGCATAATGGCGGGATTTCTAGTAGCTGAACTATTGTGTTTGACCACCACCACTTTACAACGAACCGTTTTAAAGTGAGTTGTTTCCCTTGGGGTTGCTAACACTGAGAACTCTGCGTCTAGCATTTCCCAATGCCCAAGGACTCAACTGGCTCAAGGATCGTAGCGATTCTCTCGTAATGCTTGAGTGTCTGGATTATACCTTGTCTGCTGTCATGTCTCAGTCTGCAAACAGCTGCTAGCTCTCAGTTTACAATGTGTGTTCTTGCGTGATGCACTGCGTCATGCTCAGCAAACGCGAGGAAACATTGAATATGGTGTCGGCTTTAAATTTAAATTTCACAAAGCTCTCGCGAATGATGTTGAAAGGTGGCGTTGCACAAAATATGTTTGTAAATATTTCATCAAGGTGGACAAAAAGCAGAACGTGATGGGCAGTATGGAGCAACACGATCATGTCAAAGATAATGAAATTGCACTGAGCAGAAAGAAATTTAGTTTCTCACTAATAAGGGAGGCAATTGATGATCCTTGCGAGCGCTCCAGCAAGATCTTACATAGCGAGTTATTTAAAGTTGACGCACCTAACCTAACCTAACGCTGACATTTCTAAATCTGTGTAAAATGAGAAAGCAAGTTCTATTGGTTGGTGGTGCCAAATTAGTACAGTCTATCAGGCTGAATTATTATTGTGGCTGTGGCCGAAATAGTAGGGTTACTGATAAAGGGATTAGTGGGGCTGAATTCGAATTTTCCTTCGTTTTGCTGCTCATTTTTCATCCCCGCTTCTTACTACTTGTTCGGGTTACAAGCACACATGATAGTTACTCTAATGGGGTAGGGATGAGGAAGGAAGCATTTTAGAGGTAATATACCTGAATTTACATGGAAGGAGATTGAAAAACCGCTTAGAAAAACATCTTCATTATAACTGACCCGGATTCAAAACTCGATCTCCCCATCATCAGCAGGCCACTCTAACACGAAAATGACTCCTCAGACAATTTAGCCATTAACGCGGGCAATCATAGTTGTTAAGTACTGTTATATCCGCATCTAAATATATTATCTAAGTTGAAAAATGACATCTGGACACGGGATTCCAACCCGGGACCTTTGGCTTATTAATGTACGCCAGTGCTCTTGCCACTGAGCAATCCAGGAGTCGTCCCATGCCAAAGATCCAAAGTTCCATTCCAATGTCAAGGTGCCATTTTTCAATTTAAATACTATAATATTTAGATGCGGCTAGAAGAGTATCGTAATTAAGACATTTAACAAGTTGGCTATTTAAGCCATCATGATACGCGCATTCTTACAGTTGTCATTGTACTATTTGCAGAACAAAGCCCTCCCAAGTCAAAGATTGCTGCATTATCTGATAGCTCATGATATTAATTGATCAGTCATATGTAGGTGACGATTGCCGCACGTTCATCACAGAGACTGACTTAAAATATGACTGAAGGCTAAGTTATAAGAACATTGTTGAACTAAGCCGGTTCCGAATTCAATTCCCGTATCTCTGTATGATTTTTAAATTTAAAGAATATATTAATAATAGCTATTGCCTTTATTTTTTTATATTAAAAACTGAATTGATGTGCTTGTCACACATTCAACCGGTCTGCTTGATTGTGGAAAACTGGGTTTGAAGTGATTGACTCACCTCCGTACTGGTTGACTTCTATACAGTGAGTGTTAGTTTTGCCTCGAGTCGCTGGATTGCTTGCGACCTCCACGGCCCTCCGATTACCCACTATGGTCTCAATAGAGTAGACTGCTGATGACGGGAGATCAAGATTCTATAGGTTAGGTGGCTTTCCTAACATGGTTTTCCACTCTCCTTCTACTAAAATACTGGTACACTTCCTCTAAATTCAATCTTACTCATCCCTAACACATTAGAGTAATAATTATTACCTAGGCGTATAGCCCAAATGGGAAGTGAAACGATGCTCTAAAAATAAATAAAAAATAATCGTTTCACCAATAAGCCATCTGCCCAGACATGATTTGTCTTCTAAAAATAACTTTGCCAGGGTTTCGGCTATACTTTTAAAAAAAAACAAGCGTAGCCAGTAGATGGGGTGAATCTTTTTTAGAGACCAGTACGTTTACAAATTCTTTTCACGTGAGGGCAATAAACAACACATAAACAAATTTAATGTTTCACGGTCGATCAATCCCTCTATTATAAAGTGATAAAATGAGACCAAAATTTATTAATTTGGAAACAAGAGTTTTGGGAAGATCATTAATAAATATGCTACGTTACATAATAACAATTTAATTATTTATAACTTATTAATAGTTGTCAAATGGCAAATACTGGAATTCTAAGAAAATAGTCTGTAAGAATTCAAGCTTCCAAAACAAAATTTCGTTGTTTACGTGTCTATTGTATATAATACTCTTTTATTTATGGTCAATTGTATGATTTATATTAAAAAATAATCTAAAAGTTTCCAATATTTTCGGTTTATATTTTTATAAACAAAAATAAATAACAGTTGCATAACTTTGTTGACAAGGAGTTCACAAAATAGAGTTGGATGTGTTCTCAGTTATTTAAATTCTAACTGATTAGTGATTCTTAAAACTCCGTCTTTTCTCACCCACCAAGCTTTTCTATAGTATTGAAAGGGTATAAAAATATATCAACAGCGCACTATTAATTGCACCTTTTGTGAGGTCAATGCCAATGATGTTAATTAAAGGAATATTGAAAAGTTATGGTAAAGAGATAAATGGAAAAAAACTAGTAGATATTCAGTAAAAACTGTTGCCAAGTTGAAAAAACAAAATTGACTGTTAGAAACATATTTCCTTTATAAAGTTATAGACCAGGGGTTTTCAACTTAAATGTACCTCAGAGCCATAAATGAATCCACGATTCTAGTGGCGGGCCGCATCATAATCGGCTTATGCAAAAACGAAAAACAAGTATTTAATGGTGAAAAGAAGAACTAGTAATTTAAACAGGTTTGATTAAATACTAAACGAATTTTCCGAATAAGATATACTATCATTGATACGTCAGTTGAATACAGTAGATGTAAAGAAGAAATTAGACTTAGGTACACATACAATCTTTAATGCGAAAATTGATGTCAATCGGCTGCAATCATTGTTGCCAGTCTCAGGAGATGAAGCAGAGAAGAATACCGGTGGCTGTAGTTCTTTATAAACTTCGCATTGTTATGTGCTACCAAACATTAATGTCATTCTTCGTTAAAAATTTCGTAGTTATGGAAATTGTTCATCTGAGAGTAGTCAATAGAAATAGGGTCCATATTCTCATCTAGTCTGCGAAAATGCATCAGCTTTCAAATCACAAAGTTCAAGTTGGAAGTCAGCTTATTGTTTTTCTTTGTCAATGCCAAAAAGATTATCAAATAGCAGGATGCTACCTTTCAATATCTCACATTCTTTAATTGTGTTAAGTTCGCCTATAATGTCTTGTATATTTTCATCAAATTCTGAAAATCTATTATTTCATCATATTTAAACTCTTCTGTTAGTTTCCGGCAACTTGAAAAAATTGTCGTAGTTCTATTTTTACACCCGCCTCGGTGGCGTAGTTGGCTAACGCGCTAGTCGTGTTTAACCCGACTGTTGAGGACGGGGAGATTTAAGTTCGAATCTCGGTCGGGTGAACTGGGGGGGAGGGTCCCTAAATGGTTTTCCCCTCTCCCTCCACGCAAATGCGGGTTCACTTCCTCTAGTTCAACCTTCCCAATTTCTAATCAAATAGCGTAATTAGTACTTAAAGCAAATAACCCGAACGGGTAGTAAGATGCGGTGCTAAAATAATAATAAAAATAATAAATATATCTTTAAAAATAAAATTTGAAGGTGCTTAAATTATTATGAAACCCATTTATACTACATAATTAATCTGAAACCAACTGGTTTCACCCCTGATTTTTATGTTGAGTTTAATTAGATGAGTGGCGATGTATGTGATTAATCTAATTGTTTGAGGAAATTCCTACTATGAATCTCTCCTTACAATTGGGTAGTATCTGATGAATCAGACTGATTGAGGAATGCAGGTATATATTTTATTATTCCAAATAATCGCTCGAGGCACTTTTCTGCATTCAGCCACCTCACTTGGTTGTAAAGAAGCAAGTCGTCATATTATGCTTTCATATCCTGCAAAAACTACTTTAACTGCCTATACAAAAGCACTCCACCTCTTATAATGTTGATAACCTTAAAGACAGGTTTTAAAAACTGATTTTGTTTAATTGATTTCCCAGACAAAGTTACTTGGTGAATAAAACAATGAATTGTCTGACATTTTACTCCATTTGGCCTAAGAAATTCAATCAATCTCGATTTTACCCATACCATTGTTGGGGCACATCTGTTACAATTATTGAACATTCGTCAAAACCTCCCGATTGCTTATCGGGCTTTCCTTGAATAGTTATTATAATTATAATTCTCCTTACTAAATCACTATGGATATAGCTAATATTATTAAATAACATTTTCATGGCATCGTAGATGTCCTTTCCTTTTGTTGTTCCATGAAAAGCATATATATAAATTATTCCTCTTTGGGAGGAAAAATCTTCTTTAAGTAAAACGTATACGTATTAACAGTTGACTCACATCTGTTTGATCAGTACCTTCGTCAATACAAAGCAAGAAATAGATAGATTTTTTTAGCCAAGACAAGAAGTGATTTTTCTACTTGATTTTCCATTTCAATAACCCTTCTTTGTGAAGTTTGGTTGGGAAGTGGCACTGATTCAAATTTCTAGGCTATGTTAGTATTCCCAAACTCCTCTGCCATTTCAACAGTACAGGCAAGTTCAAGAGAAACGACGTAAGAATTATACAAATCAGAGGTTTGAATTTGTGAAATTTGGTAAGCATACCTGTTTGCTGTTTAAGTTCCTTCAACCAATCTTCAATCAAAGCATTTTATGATTCTCCTTCATGTTTTATACATTTATTCGTGCATTGTTGAATAATGTATTCTTACATTTTACTCCACAGGCACTGATACGATTTGCATACACACCAAACACTTAACTATATCGTTATTACTCGTAACTAACTAATAACTTTCCCAACGTGCCTTATAAGCTCTATTTTCACTCTTAATCTTACGTTTCTTTGAAATTATACTCAGTAATACATTTGCCACAATATAGAACACTAATCATAAACCCACAACACGGATTTTTAAAGATAACATATATCTCATGAGACGTGGTTCTTGCACACACTGATAGATAACAGAAGGAGTGGAATGAAATAGGACTCGTGTGGATACAAAAGTTATAAAAATTTAGCGTAAGTAAGTCTATTACTGATTGAACATCAGTTGGGGCTTTCATGGATTTTTCCCACGCGAGTCAAATATTTAAGTTTCTTGGATAAAAACCTCAATTTTTATTCAGTAAATTACTTTTTAATGAACTTTAGGGGCCACACAAAAAGCATTGTTGGCTGCCAGATGGAAACTACTGTTATAGACAAAGCTAAATCATTGAACCTTTATACAAAGAAAATATTATTTTTGTGTGTTAACTTTATGATAGCATATAATTTGACGGGATTAATAAGTCTACATATTTAGTTACATTTTTATTTAGCAATAAAGACATTAGACTGGAAATATGAAACATAACACAGTCGGGAAATGCATGCTATTACTCGGTCAGAACATTGTTGACATCTCGCCTGCTTTAAGGGAATGTAAAACTAAGAATGTACAAAACAATAATTTGACCAGTTGTTCTCTATAGGTGTGAAACCTGGTCTATTACTTAATATGATGAAAATATATTTATAATTTTCGTAAACACGGTGCGTAAGAAGATATTTGGTACAAAAAGGTATGAGGATACTTGGGAGTGAAGGAGGTTACACAATAGTGAGTTGCACGCCCTCTAACTTACTCTTCACAGAACATTGTTAGAATAATCAAGTCTCGTAAACTACGGTGGACAGGACTGCAGTGCGAATGGGAGATTATATAACCATGTTCAGGGTAGTGACTGGTAAACCCAATGGGAAGAGACAATTGGGAAGACCTAGACGCAGATGGGAGGGTAACATTAGAATGGACCTGAAAGATATAGGATGTAAAGAGGTGGACTGGATAGAGCTAGCTCAAGATAGGGGTAGGGTGTAATGAGGTTGACTGGATAGAACTAGCTCAAGATAAAGATAGGTGGCCTACTTTTATATGTGTGCCAATTAACTTTGAGTTCCTAATGTAATAGAATAAGTAAGTAAACTTTGTGGGAGCTTTTGTGCTTTAAGAACGAATTTGTGGGATTGATCCTAATATCCAAGACAAATATTATCTTCAAGTAGCCATCATCAATTGGGGTCTATCCAGCCTATGTCCGACCGCAATAGCTTCTCATATTGCATAGCCAGGTAAAACCTAATTTAATGTTGCTTGTGAACTAATCTTTGAAAAATGTTTCATATTCAATGGCCACCTATATGGAATAAAACTGATTCCTTTTCCACTGGTGTAACCCTTTGTCATCTTGAATGAGGTAATCCTTCATCATTTTTTTATTTGACAAAATATCCTGCCCTCCATATACTACTCTCTGAATAAAGCTGTATACAGAATGATTAAGTAAACAATGGCATATTCATTAATCAACACTTATTATTAAAAGCGAGACAAGTTAATTACTCACAGTGATAGTTCATTCACGGTAGTGCTTTGTGATGATATATTTCTGAAACTTTTTACATGAGGTTTTAAAATTAATATTCGTCCCGGATTATAAGCCGTTCACTTGTATTAGAATTTAATTTGTATTCTATTGTGTAGGTTTTAATTTCCTGTCTCTTTTTTCTATCACGGTAATGATAACAGGTAATCAAGTTGAATCAATATATTAAAATTTAAAAAAGGTTTTATAATGGGATACATATATAGGCCCTATACTTGGCACGAATTAAAAGTATTGTTTAAGAATAATATATTTAATATGCGGATGCATTTTTAGAAAGACGCAGTGCTTAAAAAAACTAAATTATAATGTTCCTTAAAAAAGGTTGTAATATGGAATAAAAATGGTGACTAATAATGCATATCTGTTTCCAAAATGTTGTCTATCGGTGCACTTCGTCTAGATATTTTAATATATTTTCTTTATAGTTGATGTAATATTATGAAGAAAGTACTGACGTACGTTGATGGTCGTATTACAGTTGGGCCACGTATACCTTTTATGACCTGAATTTAATAGGGTATCGTTAATCTCACCTTACAGCTGGGCCACGTGTTCCTTCTTGGGAATTGTAAATAAGGCGTACTGGTGTACTAACTCAGCTCTAGCTGTTGTGGCGCTCCGTTTGCGATGGTTATAAATAACTTCTCAGGCTGAGTGAAAAACAGCAAGTGATTGACTGTAAGACACAACAAAATGCTAAGTTAGTCTAACCTACTCTAGCTTAATCCCAAAAAGCCTAAACCTAATATAAGGCAAAAAGATTGGTCAGGCCGAATTCATATCTACCAGCAGGTCTATTATTTGTTATAATCCTCCTGGTCAGTGATCGTGGCTAAACTAATCTTGAACTTTTGGAACAATGGGGGGCGGGGGGGGG
>CABFOW010001960.1:74488-120113 GCA_902141385.1 Timema californicum
GTTCGTAGCCCAAATATTATGTGCCAAGGTTAATATTACTAAATCAGAAACATAATAGTAGTTAATGTTTATTCAAAAACACTTAAATAAGATTTTTTAAGCCTGTAGCGATAGCGATTAAAATTCACCTATTTAAAGAAGTAATAACACAAAAAATTGAGTAGGTATAATTTTCCTGAGAACAAGATTGCACCCAGAAGTTTTCTTATTTCAGCCATGCGTATGTAGACACCTAAAAGGTTTTGAATATTTTCCTTTTAAATAAGACATTTACAAATGTCTTTATCCTAACAATTTCACTGAATTCAAACCACAAGTATAAAACTAAAACTTCTTTATAATATATTATTTTCACAAAAAAATAAAAGTTTATTAAGATACCCACATTGGTGGGTATATGTGTTAAGGCGTCAACCTAGTGTAGTCTTGTTTGTCGGTAATAGGAATGTCAGGGTTTAAATCCCAGCCGGGTGTAGTGAGTGTAGTTTTTTTTAAATGGTTGCCATCATCCCTCCATGCAAATGAGGGTACATTTCTCAAATTATACCTTATTCATTATGTCCTCACTAGTTTGGAAATGTGGACAGCCAGGATGGGAAGAAAGGTTCGTCGCACAAAAATGATTTTGTGATTTGGATTAAATTTCACTCATTAGCGTATTTATCACATACATTCTGTTTAAACAAAATTTCAAAATAATGTCAAGCAATTGTCTTTTCTTTTTGCTACCTTTTTTTTTTTAGTTTCTTAATGTGAAATTTCTGAACTGGTTGTTAATAGCAGATCATTATTTCCAAATTAACCTCATCACGAAATAGATAGAACTTCCAATACTCTGGTCGTGAATTTATAACTATGAAAGGGGGAAGCTCCAATTTCACCTAAACAAAATGTCTCGACCATGTCTGGAAAGAAGCTCAGTAACCGTCAATCATTAACGTCCAAGCTAAGATGTCTGTTTTATTTTATTTTCACACGTGTATTCGTCCAGAACACAAACGGTTTTTGTATGCTTCATGTTTATAGGAATATAACACAAACAAATACATGTGTGTAAAGTCTGTTCAGCGTAGGAATTGTTTTCTGAAAGGCCTTTTTCCCTACTAGAAATCGTATATATATTAAGGTATTGGGAGGAAAAAGGACCTTTCAGAGACTATTACTATTATTATTATTATTAGCACCACGTCTTACTACCCGTTCGGGTTATACGCACTTACGCTAATGTGTAATGGTAGGGTGATTGTGAGATGAAATGGAGGACCTACAGTTTAATGTGTAATACGAACCACGGTGGAGGCCTGGCATTCTCCACATTCACAAGATGTCTTGTCAGAGGTGAAGAAAGGGTTTGGTTATCAGATAAATCTGTGCCGGGACCGAGGATTGAACCCCGGCTACCAGCACAGAATTCTGACACCTTACCCCTAGACCACCAGGTCACCTTCAGAGACTAATTCCTACCGTGAATGGAATATACTTGTTATTTTGTGTATATGCTATTAATAAGCGTTACCTACGTTATTTATCTTGCTACTAAGCGAGTTTATTTTAGCACTGCCTCTTATTACCTGTCTGGGCCGTACTCAAATGTAATAATTACTCTAATATGATAGGGAAGGTTGAATTCAGAAGAAGTTTACTCGCATTTGCCTGGAGTAAGAGTGGAAAACCATTCAGGAAAAATCATCCTTAGTACACCTAACCAAGATTTAACCCCGATTTTCCCGTCATCGGCCCTCCAGTCTATTGCGGGAGTAACACCTTAGAACATGTGGCCACCGAAGCGCGTAATAAGTGAGTAATGTTAAGGAGGAAGCAAGTAAGTACTTTTTCTACATTCTAATTTATTTTTAATATACATATATATTATGATTCAAATTATGACTTATACTTACAAAATAAATAAGTTAATTATTATTATTATTAGCACCGCGTCTTACTACCCGTTTGGGTTACACGCAAAGTGAATTATTAAAATGTTTTAAATTTCTAAGGAAAAAACTAATAAATTATTATAACAAATTAAAGTATTTAATAATTAGATTATTTATTTTGATTATAATTTTTAATTTCAACACATACACATTGAAAATATTGAGATAATACACAAGGATACCATCTCAAGGCCGATTAACCAGGATAATAGAGATTACACTCTAAAATAACTAATTTCAAAAGGGAGATTCTCTGCATTCTTTACTTGACAACAGCGAAATAGTGATCACTGAATAATTTGGTTTTTATTAATTTCAGGTTTAATATTTTCTGATTTTATTTTTATTTTTTTAGAGATATATCAAAATGATTTAGCTGATCTAAGTTCCATTGTTTTCAATTTAAGAATTCAGATTATTGCACTACGATGTGACACCGGGCTATATCTGAATTACTTACTGTGTGGTCCAAGAAGTGAGACTTGATTACATTTGTATGTTTATAGTAACATTTAAATATTTCTTTGTCTGACGTCTTAGCTCAGTTGGTAGGGTGTCTGTGGGTCCGGCGTTTGATTCCTGGCATGCCTAGAAAATGTATCATTGGTGAAATGTAGGATTCCTCTTACTCAGTGATGAACTAACGGCCCAAATGTGTCTGCTCTAGATTTAAGTTAGTTTATAAGTTGTGTGACGATATAATCAGTCGGTTCAGAAATTGCACGTTTAATACCTAAAATAATTTTTTAAATGATAAAAAAACACTTCTTTTATGTGGTAAATATAACATTTTTATTAAAGTAAGTGGCAGATTTTAACAAAAAAAAGTCCAAGATTGTATATTTAAATGTGTGCATGCCAAGGGTCATAGGTCGTTTGCCCCCCCTCCCCCTTGAAAAGTGACCCGTTTGTACCAATCTATACAGGACGTTAACCGACCTCAGGGTATAATGGTCAGTGTCCCTTGGGCCTGACCTAGAGTTCTTGGGTTCTATTCCCAGCTGTGTATGGAGGGATTTTTTTTATAGACTCGAGCGCCCGCTCCCTGGTTGATTGACAACATTTGAAGTATGATGGCTCATCGTGACGCTGTGTTTAGGTCATATAAATGTGCATGCAAAATGTCTTCTGATGTTACTTCACTAGTTGTGTCATTTAAAAAATTACGCAATAAATGCATTAATGCTGTTAAAAAAGCCAAGCTTGAATACACATCTCGCTTATTTGGAGTGAAAAATGGAATTGGTAGTTGCTGGAGAAATTGGGGCTCAAATACCAGTCGGGTGTACTAAGGGTGGTTTTCCCTCAGTTGTTTTCCACTATCTCTCCACGCAAATGAGGTTACACTTCCTCTAATTTTAATTTTCCTCATACTTACCTCATTCACATAATTAGTACATAGCATATGCATTTAATTTGAATAGTTAGTAAGACATGGTGCTAAAAACAACAACATGGAAACTCTCGGATATCTAAAGTGCATTTTATAAACTAATTTCACAACCACAATTTACTGATTATTCAAAATAACCGTGGGCAATGATTACATACTACTCAAACATTGTTTGACGTGTCATGCATGAATACGTGAACGTGGGTGGGCAATGCTCTGCCTTCATTATCTCCCTCCTCTACAAATGGCTAACGGGCGAGTAGCACCGTGGACTAATTTAAAAAAATTGCAATCTTCATTTATGCTCAGCAAAAATAACTCACAGGCTTAAATGTCCACTTTTACGTTCTGATATTAAGAGAAAGAATTGTAATCGAGAAAAAAATATATCATATATTATGATTAATATTTACATTTTATGTGAACATGTACCAAAAAATATAGGATTTTATAATTCTGTCTGTCCCCATTTATGTCCGTTTATCGGTCTGTCTGTCCTTTGTCACGGATCCAAAACTGTTGAATAGATTTTTTTTAGATTTGATATTTCAATTTTAAAGGATTTTTTAATATATTTTAACCTAGTCTTCAAATTAAGGTTAGATAGTTTATTTCTCTAAATGATTTTTTATTTCCAAAATTTTCGAAAGTGACTCTAATAATTTTGTTTGATATGCATATAAAGGATTTTTTCTAAATGACAAATAGAATTGTATAGTTGATTTTAGGGCACCAATTCGTTGAAGGGTAGTTTATTGATGGGGAACATTTCAGCATATTTCAAAAGTGGCTCTTATGATTATTTTTAAAATGTACATTACATATGGGGAATGTGAGCTATGTAAAATAACACTGTATATTTGTTTAGAGGGTTGAAACTAGTTTATGGGTAGCTTACTGATTTTTAAAAAGTATTAATTAAAAAAAATGCTCCAATAATTTGGCCCAAAATGGATATTTTGGAAATGGTTGACATGAAAATTAACCATGTATATTGTTTTAGGAATTAAAATTCGTTTATGGCTAGTTTACTGATTTTTAAAATGCTTAAAATGTATTAAAAATGACTAATTTGGGACCCAAAACATCCGCATCTTACAATAAAGTGCAAAAATAATAAGTATTACTTTTTTTCTAACTCGAATGATGAATGAAATTGTACTGTACGAGGTTGGTGCTATTTTCAGAGATGTGCTCATTGCTACAGAAGAACTAGAAATTAACAGTAAAGTTCTATTCGTATTGCAATCCCAAATCCTCTGTTTTAATATGGATACGAAATGGTGATAAGAGAGAAAAAAAATCAGTGTTGTACCGTGTTTTGTCTGGATGATTGATACGCATCTGTGACAAGATACGCGGATATGCAACAATTGGACCTTAAGGTGTCATACTCGCAGTATACTGGACTCTCGATGACGGGGAGATTGGGGTTCAAATCCCATTCGGGTGTACTGAGAGTGGTTTTTCCTAAATGGTTTTCCACTCTCCCTCCAGGCAAATGCGAATTTAACCATCACCATCCCTTGCACATTAGCGCAATTAGTTCGTATGGGTATAGCCTTAACGGGTAGTTATACGCGATTACAAATAAAAAACTTTTTGAAATATGTCATAGTTGTAAGATGTATCCGTAGCACGAACATGAATGTTCGTGAAGATCTCACATGTGTCCGTTTGTAAGTATTGGGTGCGTTTGAGTCAAAATTCATACTATTGAATCTAGATAGACTCTAGTAAGTCAGACTGATACATGATAAAAGAAAGGTATATAAAAATAGACAATAATTTAATAGATTCAATTTAAATATTTAGGGCTAACTTTTTCCATTTTAAGGAACTCCTACAAATATTTTTGTATATTATTTATTTTTTCACTTAATTTTTAAAATTTTTACTTCTTTTTTCTAATATCTGACTACCGGCATTGTTATATAGTGTTCAGAACCCCTGGCTGCTGACCTAGAGGTCCTGGATTGGATTCTCGGTTGGTACCGGAGGATTTTTATCGAAAAAGGAATAACCCATGGTCACCAGAATTTGGTTGGTTTCATCTGGACATGGAAGGAGCCTCCAATTAATATATGATGTATGATTAGTATATTCAGGCGTCCCCTAAGCAGTGACAGCTCTTGTATAGGCACTGTGGAACTGCAGCAACCCTTATTTACACTTGATATTATCGATAAAATTTAATATAACGAGTCCTTTTTTCTTTCATTATTTATCTATTTTTATAGTGCATTATATATTTCTTAAGCTTAATGTCAGTACTTCAGTAGCCATCCCCCAGTTTATGAAAAAGATACAAAAATCTTTGTGTGTAACTGTGCGCTTTCCAGTGCCAGTGACGTGGTGCTTGACTGTTGTGCGCATGCACACATATGAGGGGTTGGGGAGGAAGGTGGGACTGCCAGGTAGAGAGAGCACTGTTGCTCTCGCAGCGCCGGCTCTGGCGTGCTGGCTGAAGGATTTTTTTTTTACTCAGCGTGCGTTGAGCTTAAAAACCATGTACCATATTCTTGAATGTGATAAAGTGTAAAAGAGTGTAGAATTAGACTATTATTCTGCTTCCAGCTATTCTATTTGATTCATTTTCTTTTAGATTCTTTTATTTATCAGAAAGATTAAATACGCTTTCAGTACTTTCAATGGAGAAAAATTTCCTCAATTGTCATCCAGAGCTCAAGGAGAAAATTATTGAACTTTTTGCGCAAATTAAAACAAGAAGAATGGATTTCATTTTTAAAAGAATAAATCAAGCTTGAACTGTAACAATTTAAGTTAAAGTAAGTAAAAAAAGTATTTTTTTTGGTAAAGATTTTATCAAGTTCCTGAATAAATTTTCTTTTCATACATGTTTTTTTCCTTTTACACAATTTTAAAACAAAGGCTAAAAAATCTCTGGAGCAGCACCTCCACTAATTTTAGCTACGAGCCGCCACTGCCGCTAAGCAACATTACATTAGTACAAGCCAATCGTTCCGCAAACCAAGCTACATATTGATGTAGCCCAGACACGCCACTTTTATTTATTTTTATATGACTAGAGTTAAAACAATATTTTTAATTTTTTCCAAATCTAATTGTTGAATTAATTACCACACTACATATTCAATATTTTATTAAAATTCTTCATAAAAATTAATACAAATATTATGTCTGGAAACATTATACCTCCTTTAGACATTTAATTTACTGCCTCCTTTCTTAGTAATAATGAAGGTCTTGGAGCTCTAAATCTATATCAAGGTTATCTGGGTACTTATCCGTCGAGCCTGCCTGGGATAGATATTCTACTCCTGATCCTACCAAACACAAGTCCCCTCTCCTTTTACGACCTTATGGTGGTGGCTTCCCATCAAAATCCTTAGAGGGTCTTAAACATTTCACACACAAATACATAGCCCCTCAAGTCACACCAATCTGAAATATATATTATTTTATCATAAATAGAATATTGATTTCAAAATTAAACTCTGAGTTATGGCTAAAACTTATCTTTGTGCTGTCTTTTACCTTGTCTCCATACTTACAAATAAAATAAACAACTCGTTTAGGAAATAGGGAAGTCTGTTTTCACACAATATATGTATTCAAATATAGCACATTATAAAAGACTGGCATTAGCTCCTACATAGAAATTAATATTCTTTGAAATTATTTAATCATAAAAACCTACTTCTATTGGCATATCACCACCAAAGGTTGTAATCGAATATAATATTACACCTATTCACTTGAAAAATACTGTCGGTGGAATATGAAAAGAAGATTTATTTTAAATATTACTACAATGCATTAAATATATACATTTAAGGAGAATGATGCTTGCTATAGAACTGTAATTTTCTAAAACGACTGAAATGTATACACATAGTTTTTAAGTAGTCCTTTTACCTTTTAATATAATTATTAACTTTGATATAACGCTATCACTTTCTACGAGAAGGTTGACTCCTGCTCTTAAGGACTTATATAACCTATGTTTATAATAAATGAGACTGGAATTTTGAATGCTCGTCGCTTTGAGTGACAGAACCACTCAAGTGATTTAAAACATAAATGCGTTACTGGCAAATTATGTTTAGTTAGCTCATATTTCCTTGGAAAATACAAGCTTATGTGTTCTAAGGACGAGTTTCCAATATGAGGGAAAATCTTAGCTTACCGTGTATATTATTAATTCTTAACTTAAAATAAAAGGGCCGCCCTTAGGGGTGTGCAAACGGTGCAGCCGCACAGAGCCCCGCGCTTGCTTAGGTGACAAGAGGGAAAAAAGGAGTTGGGGTGGGAAATTTTGGTTTGAGTGTTCGATTAGTAGATTCCTCTTACAGGCGATTGAGCAAATATTATAAGCGTGTAAAAACAAACAAAAACCTAATAATGTGGTTTGATCTATTGAACGAGTGAAGCGCGTCCCCCATTTTAACTCCACCAATTTGCATTTGTTTATCTGTGATGGATATGCCTCACGATAACTTTTAAATGCATTTATTGATTTAATTCAAACTTAGCACAATTATTATTTGCACTTACATACAGATCTAGTTCGTTGGTGATAAAAAATTGAATGATAAGTCTGGTATAAACAAATTCTTGTATATATAAAAACTTAGGGCATTCCCTGATACCCTCACGGCTGAAAATTGGTACATAGGTACAAACTACTGAAGTAACATTAAACAAAGATTATTATTTTAAAAATTATTTATTTGGGGAGAGGGGTAGGAGGCAGATAAATGGGTACCCAGCAAACCAAGTTTGACCTGCCCCTCCTCCTCACGTCTGCTAAGGGCGGCCCTGTAAAATAATTAATAAAAATAGAAACGAAACTTATAATAACCCTCCAAACAGAGGAAAAATATAACTTTTAACTATTTAAATATTTAAAAAATCTTCAATTATATAAAATTGCAATTTCAACTACGCAAAAAAGAAAAATACAAACGAGATAGATTAGAGAAGATTTAGTTCATTACACACATATGTGCTAACTACGTTAAAGTGTTAGGAAAGAAGAAAAATCAATTTAAATGAAGTGCATCCGCATTTTCATGGAGGGAGAGTGGCATACAATTTAGTAAATACTCGCCTCAGTCTGGGCCTACGCTAACTATCGGGCCTGCATGCTTCTCCCCCACCACCGGCGTGACGTCAGGTTGAGTGGCTGTCCTGTCCGACCTGTCACACCTTTCAATACTGTTGTACGAGTGTAATCTGTTGTAAGTGCTTTGTTCAACAGTATTTTAAATGCCTTTAAAAAAATTCTGTGTACCTGGATGTAAATCCAACTATGAATACATTAATATAAAATCCGTATTTAAATTTCCAAGTTATGAAACGCTCAGACAAAAATGGTTTCGGTCCATTCACATAGACGATTTCATCCTTTCCACGTACTCAGTCGTATGTTAGGATCATTTTACGGAATCAGATATTATTAGAGAAAACTCCATAAAAAAGCCCATGGCAACATTTTAACTTGTAAAAGAGACAAACCAAAATAAAAAAGGTTCATACCCAAATATTATTGAAAAATCTACCTTCATACTCGTCTAAAACCTTGTAAAAAAGGGACGCTCGGAGAAATACAAGAAATTGAAATTCTACAAAAAAAAAATGAAATTGCTGGGAAAGATAATATCGTAAGTTCTGCTGAATTTAGATTAAATGTTTCCGTAAACTATAACAAGGAATTAGGTTACTAATATTTAGTCTTAAATTAAGAAAATAAAATGATATTAAAGTTATTCAAATGCTTAGCGAAATAAAAAAAATTGTTTAGTTTATTGATGGATTTGATAAAGAATAGTTCAAACCTATGTTCATTTATCTGTTTTGAATGTAAAACAATACAATTGTTTGCAATATTCTTCTTAATAACCACACCAAAGTTATCAAAGACGACTAAGTCAGAAAAAAACAACAGAAAGTAAAAGTGTTGTTTGGATAAAGCTGCCTTCGTGTAATAGCTTTGCAATATTTTACTGCCTTACATAAAATTATGTGTAAATAATGTACGTGTTGTCATCTATAACTACATGAAAAATTTGCAATACATTGTTTATTTGTGAGTTTGCTATGAAACAGTCAAATAATGATACAACTTACAACATAGAATATTACTAAAAAATAAGTAACTTAACTGGCACAATATTAGGAACTAGTTTTAGTTCATTATACCTGTAAACGCCAGAGCTTTGATGTTTTATTACATTATGTGAACTGTATGGTTTAGGCTAGCTTATCTGTTAATTTCATTATATCACTATTATATTCAAGTGAGAATGCTGCAGAACAACATTTTCCCAATGACAAACCCCCAAGTAGTAACATTACTTGTAAAAATAAAGTTTTAGTTGGTCGCTACGAGTGAACGCCGTGCTGACTATTGGAGCGCAGCGGCAGCTGACCGCCTCTTTCTGTGACGTCACGCCAGTAGCATGCAGGCCCGATAGTTAACTTCGGACCCGCCTCAGTACGCCCGACCAGGATTCAAATCCCGGCCTCCCCGTAAATTAAAATTCAGTTTGAAATCAAAGTGAAGCGTTAAATCATGCGACCTCTGAAAATTTTAAAATGTATTTTTTATTTATTTGAGGTATTTAACGTACACTTTCTGAACTGACTGATTATAATCAGCACAATAGAATTTCTATGATCAAGCGTGAAAGGGCCTATCAGTTTTTCCGGGAAAGGTGTTTTCACATAGCATATTTTACATGTCACAATTGACATGGGACCAACGGCTTTACTTCCCCTCCGAAGGAAGTTGTGCTACGGATTGTTATCACTCAAGAAGAATCCGTTGACCCCAGCTAGGTTTGAATCCATGGACAGACTACCGAAAAGGATTATTATCTTCTTTCTCTATTAGAACCTCATCTTACCAACCATTCGGGTTATACGCACATGTACTAATTACGCAAATGTGCTAGGGACGAGGAAGAATTAATTTAGTCGACATGAACCAGCATTTGGGTGGCGGGAGAGTGTAAGCCATTTAGGAAAAACCACCCTTATTACACACGACCGGGACTCGAACCCCGGTCTTCCCATCATCGGCAGTCCAGTTTATTGCGAAAGTGACTACTTAGATATTCCAAAGTGGGTATCTGATCTAGTCCCCGGCCGTTAATTTATCAACATGAAAGGGTAAAACCTCATTTCACCAATGATAAATTTTCTGTAATGCCTGGAATCGAACTCAGGACCAGCATCTCAATAGGCAGACACGCTACCGACTGAGCTAAGCTGTCACATTCTAATATCTGAATAAAATGAATAATTAAAAAATGAACACAACATAATTAATCATAACGTTAAAACATAATAGCCTCACAAAAATGGTCACTTCTTATAAATTTCTCAACTCACACTCTACACTATTTACATTATCATTTTCCACACTCTTTACAAACCCATATCTACACTATTCACAAGTAACTGTCTACACTATGTACAAGCCACTATCTACACTATTTACAAATCACTATCTATACTGTTCACAAGCTACTATTTTCATTATTCACGAAACAATTTCTAGTCTACACTATTCACAAACCTATATCGATACTATTTACAAACCACTATTTACACTATTAACAAGCCCATACCTACACTATCTACAAGTAACTTTTTTCACAATTCACAAGTCACTATCTAAACTATTAGGTCTAACAAGCCCTTATCTGCATGATTAACAAGCCTATATCTGCATTTACTACAAGTCATAACTTTCACTATTCAAAATTCACTATCTACTCTATTCACAGGTATATTAGGTGACCATTTACACAAAAGTCCAGATTTATTCGAAGACTGCCTACCCACTCTTAATTATGTATATAGGGTGCAAGAATTTTACTAGAACACTTCTTTTTTTGAACATTAAGGGTAAACACATTTTCTTTACACTAACTAGCTTATTTCTTATTTTCATTCCACCTTGTCTTAAGGCCCGTTCATACTATACTCATACACTTATTATGCCAGTGGGTTGAAGCTGAGGAAGGTATAGTTTCATAGGAAGGGTACCCACACTCGTTAGGAAAAACACACTCGGTGCACCTGTCCAGGATTCGAATCTCAATATCCCTGTCATAGGCAGTATAATCTATTGTTAGAGTGACGACTTAGATCATTCGACCACCTGGACGGGTTTATTCTCTTATTAATTCCACTTCTAATTTCCCCTCTTCAAATTGAGATTCTATCCAGCCAGTTGATAGACTCGTGGTGAAGGGATATTTCAATATCAACATTTGGAAATACCTTTAATAGTGCATTCACATTTTTATAAGACCACAAGATTACAAATTGAGTGTGCTAATATTATTATTATATATTTTACCTAAAATAGCTTCCTGGCTTCTTTATGATGGAAATATATAAATCAATAGAAATATATATAAAAACTGTTTGGGGATCCCAAGACGGATTGATACGAGGTTCTGTCTAGTTCTCTTTTATCTTGAATCGCAGTCTATAACTACTGAACAATTTCATTTTATAAGTTAGGCTGGTGCTATCATTTACGCATTTAATTTAACCAATCATGGATAAGAATTCATAAAAAATAATTTTTTAGTCTATTAAACTTAGAAGTAGAGTGAAGTGGATCACCATAAATTTTGCAGCTACCTCTATTATAATCATCATCATCATAAACTGTTTCCAGCCTGTGGTGGTATCAGTTTAATAAAACGCCTTTATTTTACTTTATCCTTACACCACTCTTCCTTCTTTAATCGCTTCCATTCTTCCCCCCTCACTCGCACACTTTCTTTTAGCTGCTCCTCCCATCTCTTTCTTGGTCTCCTTTGTGGTATTTTCTCCACATTCTTCATCTCCATTATTTTCTTTGGCATCCCCTCCTTCTCCATCCTCATTACATGCCCATAACATCTCCATCATGCTTCCTCTACTATCTCTTCTCTTTCCTTGATAACTTCATAATTTTGTTTCTCCTCGTGACAGCTAACATGCTTCTCACAATCTTCATACCCATGGCCTCCACTTCCCTAGGTTCTCTTACATTCAATATCCATGTTTCTGGTTTTTATGTGACTCTGGGTACATAAAACGCCCTGTACAACACTTCCTTAAATTTCAAGGGGACTTATCATAATATAATTTTATTCATAATTTTAACTAAAGAATCAAATTCAATCATTTTTCTAGCATAGATTATAGAAATACAAAATCAAGTAAATGTAATGATGAATTATAATATATATTTGAATACTTATATGGTAGCTTAAAAAAAATAAACTTCCAGTTTTCTGCATTGACATTAATATTTATAAGGCCTGTTATTATTGTAAATTATTATATTAACTCACCCTATTTATTTGAGTTGATATTCTGTATTCAACCAACAACATTAGTATAATAGTATAAAAAGCCATAGTTTCACCAGTTGTTCCTTATTGTTGTGAAAATTGGTCTCTCAAATTACATAATGGGAAGAAATTGAGGGCATTTGAAAACAAAGTTCAGTAAAGTCTCGGAAACTCAACACTCGATAAAACGACATTCCTTGTAACTCGACACGTGTACGTGCACACAGTTGCTGGCGCCAGTCTCTACAATCTAAGGTCATTCAACTGTATAACCTATCTGTTTGTTTAACTCAAGTGGAACACAGTTTAAGGTGTCCAGTTTTAGAGGGTTTTGTTATATGCTGCACATATACTATTATAGACTGTATTTAGAAACTAGGTAAGTAATTTTAACACTTTATTTATTTTATGCAAATTCATTCGTAAAAATCGATATTTCAATAACTCGACACCATCTCAGTCCACATTATGTAAAGTTTCCGAGACTCTACTGTAGTTATTAAATTCTTGGGCTCAAAAAGCGATGAAAATACTTTATTTATCCCTGCATGTCTGAGATATAACACTCATAGTTCGGTGTGTGAGAAGATTAGCTGGTACTTACATACCGTTACCCAGGAGATGCCCAATAGTACCGCACTGATCGGACATTATTTCATTGAAGGCTCTTTCCATATTTCTATGAGATGAAGTGATGGTGATAGTGAATATGAGGATGTGTAACCAGTAGAAACTCTTAACACAACTTATCCTGGAGGCCGTTGGGATAATCTCCAGTTCGGGAAAAATACACATGGAACCAGCCGGAAATCGAACCCGGGACCTCTAGGTTGGTAGCCAGGTGCGCTGACCACTAGACCACGGGGCCGGTTATGAATATCGTTGAGAATGGAGGAGGTTGCATAATGATGAGTTACATACCCTGTACTCGTCACCATAGGGTAATTGGAGCTCGCTGATTATGGTGGGCAGTACATGCAGCACGAATGGAAGAATCTAGAACCGTATTCAGAGTACTGACTAGAAAACCTAATAGGAAGAGGCCATTGGGATGACCTAGACGCAGATAGGAGGATAACATTAGAATGGACCTGAAAGAGTTAGGGTGTGATGAGGTGGACTGGATAGAACTAGCTCAAGATAGGGATAGGGTGTAATGAGATGGACTGGATAGAACTAGCTCAAGATAGAGATAGGGTGTAGTGAGTTGGACTGGATAGAGTTATATCAAGATAGGGGTAGGGTGTAGTGAGGTGGACTGGATAGAACTAGCTTAATACAGTGATGGGTTGTAGTACCGTAAGTTGGACTGGATAGAACTAAACCAAGATAGAGATAGGGTGTGATTAATTAGACTGGATAGAACTAGCCCAAGGTAGGAATAGGGTGTAGTGAGTTGGACTGGATAAAACTATTTCAAGATAGAGATAAGATGTAATGATTTGGACTGGATAGAACCATCCTAATGTTGGGATAGGGTGTAATGAGGTGGACTGAATGGAACTACCTTAATATCAGGATAGGGTGTAATGAGGTGGACTGGAAAGAACTATCTCAAGATAGAGATAGGGTGTAGTGAGTTGGACTGGATAGAACTAGCTCAAGACAGGGATAGGGTGTAGTGAGTTGTACTGAATAGATTTAGATCAAGATAGGGATAGGAGGTAATGAGTTGGACTGGATAGAACAATCTCATGATAGGGTTAGGGTATAGTGAGTTGGACTGGATAGAACTAGCTCAAGGTAGGAATAGGGTGTAATGAGGTTGACTGGATATAACTAGTTATGGATAGGGATAGATGGCGTACTGTTTCAGGCGTGGAAATAAAATTTAGAATCTTAAAGTCCATAGAGTGAGTAAGTGATATACAAGAGCAAAGTATTAGAAATACAGCTTAAACACATTGTTTAGAAAGCTATAACAATGCTTACAGGACATGAGAGAGATATGAGCTTCTTTATGAGGAAAATTAAAACAATAATGGTTTAATGAACATTCATTCGAACATTCTTCACAGTTTATTTTAAGATGTTATGGATGAATACACAAAGGACAAATATAATTGGGACACCATTACATGACAATATTTAGACAATCTAGGTATTAAAATATGACCAAACAATGAAAAATATTATAGCTTTTATTTATGAACTGGAAATCTGATTTCCCTTAAACTTCTTAGCCTAAACATTTAATGAAAAATTATGTCTTCTGGAACATTACTTTACTTTAAGTCTATTTATAATTACTACATTTAACAACATGGTTACTGACAGCTTACTCCAAGGGGTAAATATCACAAGTATACCTGATAATCAGACATCAGCTAGTTTTAGTTAAATCTTAATTTTGTGTAAAATGTATTTCGATATTAATTTTTAAGCGATGGTATTAAGTTATGAGAATAAAACGTGCTTAAAAATAGAGTTAATACACACTAAAACACAATAGTAGTCTTATTAATTGACAAACATTGCTTATCATCAAATATAAGATAAATAAATGATACGTAACTCCGCACGGACTTTCTCGCTCTATTGTTTAAAAATTGAAATATTTACTCACAGCTCCTAATGTATGTGAAATGAAATAATATACACTAGCAAACCCAAGCATATATTGCACAATACCTATGTAAAAACATTTTTGGTCCCGGTTTTAAATTTTATAATTTTATTTTTAAAGAACTAATGGCCTCATTTCTATGTTTAGAGCGATAAAAAAGATCAATATTGGGTCCACAAGGGTCAACACTTCGTATTAAAATTTCGACATCATGTTAACATTTTCGACATTTTATTAGGTGTTGCACATCTTCATGCCATCATATTGCTATTAAATTCCTCATTTATAAATTTTGACCAATTCAAAATGTAAATATAGACTATTGAGTCTAAAATGGAGATAGATCATTGTTGTACAAACATTTTTCCTAGCGGTTTGAAGAAAAACAACACAAACTTTTTGAGAGACTTACTAATATCTAATTACTTTATGGCATTGGAGAATTATTGCTTTAAAACTTAAGTAGTATCTATTTACAACTAAAGCTTACAAAATTCTATTAATATATTTGCCAATATCTCATAAACAGTTGGTTTTATAAAAATACATTTCATATAAAAGTTTTGTATTTTTAATAGTACTACAGTTTTGCGATGATAAGTTATTTAGTATCTCAAATAGTTGCGGAGATACGGAAATTTCTGCCTCTGTAAAGTACCCTAAAAGTCATTTAGATGTCGACATCCATCAACATTACAGGTTAGATTTTTTTTAAAGTCGCAATACTTTACATTTTGTATTCGAAAAGTTAAAAAATATAAATATTTGCGTATTGCTTGAAAGTTATTTGTTTTATAAAATTATTCCACGAAATAAAATATTTATATTATAAATAGATCTACATATTTGCAATGATATGTAATTTCATATCTCAAATAGTTTCGGGGATATGATAAAGAATGATAATTTACTATTCAGACCGAAGCCCTTAAAGCCATTTTTCCGAAATATTGAGAGTAGCCATTTTGTTTATAATATTTATAAATGTTTATAAATTAAATTTAATCCAAATCTTTTTAGCCGATTTTGTGAAAATTGACTTTTTCTTGTATTGCCCTTAAGTAAACTACCCTTAATTTTAGGGTTGGATATCCTATTCCAAAAGTTCCTTGGGGCAATTCTATGAAAACCCTAGATACCAAGTTTTAGCCTGATCGGTAAAATAGTTTAGGCTCTAGTTGGAGGTACAGACAGACGGACGGAAATTCAAAAAACTCCTTTTTCGGTTTCGGTGGGTCATGAAACGTCGAGATTCATCAAAATCTTGAGTTCGATTTTTTTAACGATCACAATACTTCCTCTACCTGTAAGATAGCGAGAAAGTAAAAACAACATAAAGACACGAGCTTAATATAAAATATTGGTAAACTGTTTGTCTTTATTTTTTATGTACAATAAAAATGTGCTTCTATCAAGACGACTACTATAGTGTTTTAGTGAATAATAAATTCATTTTATAGCTCGTTTTATTCTCATAACTTAATATCGTAATATTTTGTATACTGTTTAGTTAGAATTATTTATAGTTCTACTATTACATCAAAGGGCAGTAAATGCAGTCATATCAATAAAGGAACAAGCACTACAGAAAAGGAAAATTCAATTATAATCATAAATCTTAAAATTTGAAATTTCTAAGTAAAAGTTACTTGAATGGAAAAAAGGGGGCAGGCAAGTTTTCAATTTCCAAATCTAATAGAATCAACTAATTTTCCATGACGTATAAAAATGAAATTTAGCAAGAAGGTATAAATAAATAAATTCCAAGTAGTTATAAAATACTTAAGATTTTAACTGGAGAAAATAGGGGAGAGGATGGAAGTGTTAGGTAAAATAAACATTTTAGGAGAGGCAGAAAATTTAAATTGGCCGGGAATAGAAGGACTACTCCAATAACGAAATTAATTTTAAATATTTACTATTTAAAAAGGGTGCTGGTGAAACGGGGATTTAAAAATTCCCAAAACTAAAATAATTAACTACTTTTCAGTGTGGTAAGAGTTTGAAATTGGTCAGGTGGATATAAGAACCACCCCGAACTATCATTAAGCTTTGTTCCTTAAATGGGGAAGTGAGTCCCTTAATATTCCTAAAACTGAAAAAAAAATGATATAAAATGGTATTAACATTCCCGGAAAGTCGAATGATGTCTGACCATATCGAATTTTAAAATTTAAGCATGAGAAATGGAAGCTTTCTTGTTTGTCTTGCTAGATCATTTATTTTAATAAATTAACAATGTTTACACATGAAAAACTAATTGACGAATTGTTTGATGGAGTAAAAAAAAAGCCACGTGTCATCAATAATAGTAGAGTTTTTACTTAACTGTTAGCTTATTTGATGCAGGAATAGTTTGTGTCCAATCACATAAATTATTATTCCTCCAAATTCTCAGAGTGAATGAGAGAGTGAAGCTATTGTTTGGTTCAAGTAATTAACGGGGAGTTAAGGGAATTGTTCTTGTTCCAAAACTTTCAAACAATTTACAATTGTTCATCTGGCCCCATATAAAATCCATTAATTTTGATGAGAATCTCTAGTTGTTTAGTTGAGTAGGTAGTTGTTTTGATATTTAAGTCGTGTTATTGTCATGATAAAAGTTGAGTTAACCATTTTGTAAAATGGAATGTTATGGTTGAATATGTAAAGCTTTACACGTGAATTACCACGGAATTTATAAGAAAACCCCAGTTATTTTGTTTAAATTTTTAATTATCAAGCTTGGCTCAATGATTATTAAAGGCTTAACCCCAAATAGTTTGGACTAGGTCTATTTTTATATGAATTCAGTCAAGTTGGAGTGGAGAGAGGATAAGAAAACTACGATGAAATATCCTAGCTGGAGAACCATCCCAGTTCCCTCAGCCGAGGTTAAAACTTAAACCTTTCTGACACTGAAAATAACGTATATTGCGAGCTTGATGCCTTAGTTCTTGGCATGAGAAAATAAAATATTGTCATTTGGAATTAAGTTGTTTTTCTCCATATCAGTGGTCTAATGTTCTAAGGCGTCATACTCTCAACAGACTGGAGTGCTGATGACGAAGAGATCAGGGTTAGAATTCCAGTCAGGTGTAAGCTTACTATGTGGGAATTTTACTAAATGGCTTTCCAACCACCCTCCACGCAAATGCGTGTACACTTCCTCTAAATTCAAATTTCCTCATCTAAAACCCATTAGCGTAATTAATACATATTCATATAAGCCGAACGGGTACTAAGTTGCAGGACTAAAGAAAAAAATTTTTTTCCGCATTTTAGTAACCGAACCTTAATCACTCTTATGGAAGAGGGACGAGGAAGGTTAAATTTAGAGGAAACGTGCCCAAATTTACGTGTGGGGAAGATTGGAGACCATCCCTAATACACCTGCCTTGGATGTAAATCCCGACATCCCCATTACTGGTAAATGAGACTAAATGAGTTAAATGACCGAACGCCCACAGATGCGGGGTGGGCTATGCTGACGAACATCAACAAAGATAAAAATAGTCAATTTTGATCAATTAAATCAAATATATAAAAAATAAAACAATATAGTGTTAAGTGTTGATTGTAGGAGCCAGACAAAGCTACAGGTAAATTACTCAAGTGTATAGGTATTAAGTAATATAATGGTGTGTGTGGACTACATCAATCTGTTGCTTAGTTTGTGGAAAGATTAACCAGTAGGCCTACTAATGTACTGTTGCCTAGGGGACGCTCGAATATACTAATCGTACATCCTTTCCGTGAAGGCTATTTCCATGTCCCGATGAGGTGAGAGCGTGATGGTAGTGAATGGAAGGAGGTAGAGCCAATAAAGATTTTAACATAACTTAAACCTAATTAACCAAACCCAGGTGACCAAGGGAATGACTTTCTCTTTGAGAAAAATCCTCTAGTACCAGCAGGGAACCGAACCGGGGACCTCTAGGTCAGCATCCACGGGCTCTGAACAATATACCACGAGGCTGGTTTAGGTATTACGTTTTGCAGGATCTTCTAAGAAATACATTCTCAGAAAATCAACACATATTTTACAGTCAACAATGAGCCGCTGAAAATTAAAATTGGAAACCAGGAGTTAAGAAGCATAGAGCATTTCAAGTACTTGGAAAGAATGGTGACAAAGGATGCTTACAGCACCAAGGAAATTGGGTCGAGGATCACCATGGTAAGGAGGTTTTAAACAATAAGAGGTTACTGCTGACCATAAAGTTGAGTTTGTAACAGAGGAAGAAACTGATTAAATGCTACGTTTGGAGCATCGCCCTGAATGGATCAGAAACTTGGACTCGTAGTAGGATGGAAACGAAATAATTAGAAAGCTTTGAAATGTGGTGCAAGAGAATACTTGAAAAGATCAGGTGGTCAAACAGGTTGACAAATGAAGAATTCCAAAGAATAGTGGGTGAAAAGAGAACAAGTTTGGATGTGATTCTTTGGCACAAATAAAAATGGATCATACATATCTTAAGTATGAACTGTCTTCTGCACGATGTCATTGAAGGCAAAGTTGAAGGAAATATAAACTTAGGAAGAAGGATAATTCAAATATTGGATGACTTTAAGGAAATAAGAAAGTTCTGGGAGCTTAAGGAGGAGGTGGACAAGGTGCATTGGCGGTCTAAGCTTAGTCAAAAAGAAACTGACCTGTCGTAAGACAGAGCATCTAATTATAATCATTTTAATTTCTATTTCCTTTATTCTAGTGCTGGCCAACAGTCGTGAGACCTATGACAAGCCAGCAGGAAACGTACACAAGTACCTTACAAGCACGTATGATAAAAAAATAAAATAAACAATAACAGCTAAATAATGATACATACTGATGAATAGTTACAAAAAAAAGGAAATAATAATAATATAAATTTTAAAATAACAATAATAAAAAATAACTAAGGAGTACTGAAAGCATAGTTATTCAAAAGGCAATAATAATAAGCAAACAAATAAAGCAGAATATTAATATTGTAAATTTAAATATTTGAGGCAAAACCTCTACAGGATAAATTACTATCAAGGGCGTCCTTTAAATAACTCTGTGAGTTTGGCTTTTCTTTTACGATAACAATTGAACTCGCCAAATCTAAAATTGGTACTAATGATACAACGTCCTGTAGGGCTCACCTGGTAAGAGTTGTTGAGAAAAAATAATCTTGGATTATGAGAGTCCCAAGAAGGATCATGAATACCTAGATGATCAACGGAAAATTTACAAGAAATTTTGCTATTGGAAATATTAAAAACAAAAGGGGAATCACAACAAAGTCTACGCGAGAAGAGAGTTTGGAGCACTAAGAGGTTTCGAATTCTGTCATAATCATAACAAATCCTGTTAGTAAAGAATTTATCAAAGCACCCAGCGACAAATTTTTGTTGAACGCTTACCAACCTGAGAGAGTCAATTAAGGTAGTAGAATTCCAGGCAACAGTAGCATATTCTAGCTTAAATCCAACCAGGGCTTAGTACATACATACAAAAAAAAAAGTCAACTTTCTTAAACGATGTGGTAATAAATTTAATAATCCCAAGTAAGTTCAATGCTTGGGATATTATTTGGTCATCATTATAGTGGAAGTAGAGTTTGTTGTCCAGGAGAACATCAAGGTCATTAATAAATATAAAGGGAGCGAAATCTGTCAACATTGATCAATTTATAAGTAAAAAATATAGGATTAGTTTTCTTAGTAAAATATATAGAGTTGCGCTTAGATTTATTAATATACATTTCATTTTCAAAAGACTACTGTAAAATACCATTTATATAATTTTGTAAGTATATACAATATGCAATTAATTTGATAGATTTGAATAGTTTTACATCACCCGCAAAGAGTAATTAACTATATGCGTTTAAATATTTACCAATGCCATCAATATAAACATTAAAGAGAAGAGGACCTAAATTAGAACCCTGAGGTAACCCAAGAGGGGCTAAAATGTGTTGGAGGTGTGTGAATCTATTTTAATAGAAAATAATCTATCATTCAAATAAATGCAAAACCAATTTACATATGAGTGAAATAAGCCGAAGTTACAAAGTTTCGAAAGAATAATACTATGCGGACAAGTCTTAGTTTAGTCAGTATAAATATCATCAACCTGGCCTTGGGTGGAGACTTGAGGGGAAACATTCCCCAGAAATTCTACTAAATTTGTGACAATAGATTAATTTTTTATAAAAGCATGTTGATTTTCTGAAAGTTTCTTCTTTAGGTGGTGGAAAGTATGCTCATGTATTATTTTCTTTAATACGTTAGAGAAAGCATTTAAGAGAGAAATAGGCCTATAATTACAGACATTTTTTATACATCCTTTTTTATACACAGATATGACAACAGATTGTTTCCATGTAAGGAGAAAATTTTAATTTGACAGGCTAATGTTAAAGATATGAGCTAACAATGGACTGAAAATGTTGGCACAGCCTTTAACAATAAAGCTTGGAATTCCATCTGGCCTGGTACATTTAGATGAACTCAACTTTTTAATAGCATTAGCAACATCCAACGATTTAATGTGGAATGGATACAAGGACACGCAAGTTTCAATAACGGGTCAGGGTAAGATAGGTAAGACTTAATTACACACTGAATGAAAGTAGGTTCCAAACTCATTTGCCATTACTAAAGGAATCGTTATAATCTTGCCATTAATCTCTAGATTTGACGGGGATACTTTATTCACACGAGTATTTTTAACAAATTTTTACAAAACACCTTGGGTTTTCTTTTGATACTATTTTATTTTGAGTTCATATAAATGGCTCTAGCTATAGTGAAAGTTGTTTTAGCTAATTTATGGAAGTGTGTAGAACGTGAATAAAGCTCATTATTATTGGTTTGCTTAAACATTTTGATAATTTATTTTTCCTAATATAGTATTTAAGCGTAGAAGAAAACCAATTAGGATATTTGAAGGAATTTTGAAAAGAAATTTGAGGATAAATCGTTTTGATTTTCCTTTGGTCTAATTTGATGAAATTATCTGTGGCCAAATTAACATTAGTAGTTAAATAAATATATTAGGCCAACCAGAAATGGCAAGGTCATTGTAAAGATTGAAGCAATCTCCACGTGCATAATCGAAATATGTGGTGGGGGTAGCATTATTTTTAGTTGCAATGGGTACATCTAGTGTAATCAATAAGGGTGGATGAGCTAACTCAATATTTACTAGGGGTTGAGAGCTATGAGTTACCAGGGCGTGGTGGAAATAAGCAAAAACAAGGTCTATAAGTTAAATATCATTACTATTAGTAAGTTAAGTATCATAACTATCAGTTCTTATTCTTTTATATTATTGGATGCAGGAAGCTGAGTAGCTTTTAATTTAATGTAGAAATGAAATAAACCTTGAACATGATGATATTTCAAAAGCATTTTAGGGCAGTTAAAATCACTTAAGAGTATTATTCAAAGGGATAGTTGGTCAAAGCACCTTCAAGAAATGTAAAGTAATTACAAAATAATAATAGTAATACCAACAATACTAACATTTTATTATAAATCATTACTGAAATAAGATCTAGTAACTTTTATAGCTGTTGGATAAGATTCTTCTTATTAAAATTGGAGTGTAGGTACACGTTTAATACTAGTTTTATGTCTGTCTACGACAGTTTGATTATAATATTAACCAACCTAACTAAACCTAACCTTCAATTGATAAGCACTTGTAAATTTGGGCTTTGTTAAAAAAATAATCTTTGTCATTTATTACGTAAGATTGGATAGAGTGAAGGTGAACAGATAGTTTTTTTCAAATCTAGAAAAAAAATTGAAAATCTGGTTCCGCTAGGTTTTATACCATGGTCTTTACTACAAGTGTGAAAAGTTTACGCTTTTTAGGTAATCTAGGGGTTTCTGGAGGGTGTAGAAAGATATACACACATACATTAGGAAATTATACATAAAATTGATGATTTACTTTACATCCATTTAATCCGCGTCGGTGGGTGGGCACTCGGTCTAAACATCAAGGTTGTCTAGTCTGGTTTGCTTATCGATGTTCGAATCCTAGTAGAATGCATTGAGATTCGTTTACCTACAGGTTTTACCCCTCTCCCTCCACGCAAACACCTGCATATATAATACATCAAATGTATATATAAATGTGAATACTCGGATGCGTAGCAAACGCTTTTCAAAAAATGCATTATAATTGGTTCACTCAAGACATATATTTGAGATGTAAAAAACATATCACTTTATAGCAAACTCTCATCAAAATAGCTTTCAAATAAATATATGTATTTTGATAAAAACATGTTGTTTACTTTTTTAAACACATATTGTTGCTGGCTACCCAACACCTCCCCTCCTTCCCCCATAATAAAAACAACTATGAATTGAAAACAGTGACTGGGTGTCAGTCTAGAAATACAACACTGTTCAAATTTCTCTACGGTATAAGCTTCATGTTTACTTCTTATTTATATCTATAATCAGACAGAACAAATACATTAAAAGTAATACAAAAAGTAACCTATATAACATCTAGGTTTCAAATAACATTTTTATTTTCAAATGTGCTTCGGTATTCCCGTTTACTGTTTTCTACTTACTCTCTTCGGTTCTCATTTTTTAATAAATATGTCAAGAGCTTAGCATACAAATCTACGTAAGAATTCAAACATCTGGAAAAATGCAAACATTAAGACCCCTACAAATATGGCTTATTTATTATTTGTTTGGTGCTTCAAATCTTAATGCCCTTTCCAGCTGTCATAATATTTTTCTTTTAAGTAATAAATCTCATTATATGTTATATATCACGATGGAAGAGTTTATTTTACTAGGCGTACTATACAACAATTTTTAGGTAAAAACCCTTAATTTAATAATAACCTTTATTCTGTCTTAGTTAACTTATCCGATTTTTTCATTTTTTTATTCTACTGTATTTGTTCATAGGATACATCCATAAGTTATAAATATGTGTTTAAATTGCATTCAGCGTAACCACAGATTTGTGTGATATGGCTAGTGGGGAATGTAGAGCAAGTTTTATTTTATTTGATAAATTTGGCAATTTAGAAGCAAGATTTAGCTATGTATATATTTAGTTATATGTATATATACTATAGCTAACTGTTGCAATTATTAAACTTATATTAAATATACGAGTATATATTTAATCATACAAATTATATATATATATAATATATATATATATATATATATATTATTCTGTTATAAAGCCACATGGCTGACTCACTCATTTACATTAATGTTTACCCACTTCCATATTAGCTAGAAACTTGAAATTTGGCAAACTTATAGCTTTTAGCCTGTAACAGACGGAAAAATTCCATAAAGTTTAAAAAAAATGTAAACCCCCCCCAAAAAAATCAAAATGGCGGATAAAGTTTAAAATCGGTGCGGACCTTTCTCAGTAGGTCTCTTGTGCCTAAACGCTAAGACCTATCAAAAAACGGCTCTAGTATTACATTAGTTTACATCCACTTGCAAATAAAACTCACTGGGGGTTTAACGAGCAAAGCGAGTACAGTATATACAAGCAGAGAGAATGTGTGTGTGTTTTTGGGTGTGTGGGTGTGTGTGGGTCCAGTAAAAGATAAAGCACTTCTAAATGAGTTGTAAGGCTTAAATTTGGCAGGAAGGTAGAGGAATTGCACCATATGAACATCAAAATCTTATATTGGGGCTCTAAAAATGAGGGCATTATAATTTTAAAAAAACCTTTCTAGATGAGATAGAAAATTAAAATTTAGCATACGGATAGAGAGACAAGACCAGATAGCCAAAAAAAATCTAGAAATAGAAAATTTATAAGAATTCATTGGAGAAAAGGGAGTGAGGGCTCAAAAATTATAAAAATAAAATAAATTAATAGTTACAAATTTGCTAGATATTTGAAATTTAGCAGACAGCTAATGGGGCTGCTTCAAATCATTAAAAAGGCTTAAAATTTAAGATATTTTGCTTGACTCAGGTGGGTATAAGGACCATCTCAAACGGTATAAAAGTCTGAAAATTCATGAATTTCAAAATTAGGAGTTAAAAATGGGAAGGGCAGGTACACTGAAAATTTCCAAAGCTAATATATAAAGCCATATTTTTGGGGATAAAACATTTAAATTTGGCATTCAAGTAGATATATCTTCCCGGATAGCCGAATGACGTCCAAACAAATGGAATTACATTTTTTTCTGCACCGTGTTTTACTACCCGTCCAAGTTATACGCTTATGTACAATTTTAATAATTTATTTGGAACGAGGGACGTTGAATTAAGAGGAAATGTGCCCACATTTGCGGGGATAGAGTTAGGAAAATCATTCAAGAAAAAACTATCCTCAGTACACTTTACTAGGACTCGAACCCCAATCTCCCTATTATAAGCAATATAGTCTAATACGAGAGTGATGCCATAGACCATCCGGCCACAGAAGCAAAGGAATTTCAAAATGGAAGAGTTTAAAATATACACAGCTAGTATATAACACTATTTTTAATCTGGTCAAAAGTTTGAATTTGGTAGGCACGTAGAAATGCCATACAAGAAAACCAAATAAATCTTAACATTTCAAATTGGGATTGTGTAGCTTAACATCTTTCCACAATAATTAGAAAATCTACTTTTCAGCAAGTAAGAAAATTTAAATTTGTCAAGTTGGTAAAAGGACCTCCTCCCCTCATAACTATAAACGCTGGAGAGTTTGGAATTTAAAAATCAGGTGCAAGGAAAGGGGGGGAGGAGGAGGCCCTAAAAATTTTCTAAGCTATTAAAAATCTTCTAAATATGAAGAGAACTTTAACTTTGTACAAGCCGAGGAAAAATGTCTAAAAATAAATGAATACGAAGACTAAATATCATATTAAAGGGGATACATTAGTTTTGAGATTACTTAGCTAAAATTCTGGAAGTGACATAACAATTAAAAAATATATATATAGTGACAAGGCTTGGGAAAACACGTTATTCATTATTTAATATGTGTCTGTAACAGAGTATATTAATTCGTTTATGCTCTTTGGTGAAATGTGATGCTTTGCTCCCCGACATGTTTCTGTAACAATGTATATGACTTTATTTCACTTATATTATGATACTCCTTAAGTAAGTATTGCGTTGTCAATGGATTGCGTTCGTTTGTGCACTCAGTTTGTGGACTAGGTAATATTTTAAATATATAGTTTTATAAATGTACTTAAAGCCATAATTGGTTTATGCTTCCAATAGTTAACTCATGATTGTACACAGATTAACTATCAAAATAATGTAAGCTGGATGTTGAACGTTGTAATTTGACGAGGCTTACAGCGCGAAGAACGGGTCAAACTTCTAGTGTATATACATACGCACTAAATACACACTTTATAGACTATATATACACTATATGTGTTTTATAAACTAATTCTTGCTTTCAAATTATCAAATTTATCAAATAAAATAAATATGGGTTTTACATTACCCAATAAGTCGGACTACACGCATCGGGGTGCCCGTGGAATTAAATCAGTGTTATGTAGTTTGGTTTGGCGTGGATGGGGAAGTAAGGGGCTTGCACTACAGTTGGGTGTAGTAAAGGTAATTCTACCTAAATTTTATACCACTCTCCCTTAACATGCATTTCCATTTCCTCTAAAACAATATATTCCACATATCCCTATCTAATCATCGTAATTAAAATGCATATAGCCCAACCAGGTATTAAGAGGTGATACCGCTAATCCCTGCTTCAGTATGTGAGCTCCATTTTACATTTATTATTATAAATTAATTTTGAATGGATTTTATAAACTGACAACGTACACTCCGTTAAACCTGAAAGCTAGCACGCTTAACGGGTTAAAAGGTCCACTCCAACTTCAGCGCAACAATGAACCGTAGGCCTTTGCGCATCGCCGCACGCTTTATTATTTATATGTATTTAAATAGTACCACTCAACTGGATCGCAGCGCTTCGTGCCTGCGCACAAATAGCCCAAGAACTTTAGCATGAAAGTTGGCGAAAGTGTGAACAAAATATGATAAAGCTTAAAATTTGGATTTCGCTCCTATATGGTATGCTGAACAACATACTGAAACTCCCCTAGAATCTCACGTGTGCTTCCTTGTTTTTAGAGCAAAAAGAGCATAAGTGACACAATTCCCACATTTTTAATCTAAAAACTATATGGGTCTGCCTTCTTTAGTTAAATACAGAGCACTGTGGACCATTTACACAAGTAAAGTATATTAGTTATATTTTATAATATGTTGTATGGAAATAGTTTTTTTTTCTTAAATCAAGTACAGCTAAATATCACATTCTTCTCTTACGTACGAAAATATGCAGCAATTCTACCATTTGGTAGATTTTAAATACTCATGCAACTTACTTCACTCTCATAAGCTTTAAAATGTTTAATATTTCACAAAAAAAACCAGATAATTAAATATAAATGCATATTGGGAAAAATCAGTTAGCGAATACCATCGTATCAAATACATATAGACAGCAGACAATAGACAACAAAATGAGGAATAAAACGTTTAATACCTAACTGTTTCATCTCCACTGACGACCTATCAGTGCTATAACAATTAAACGTTGAGTCCACATTAGTTGCGTTGTTTGTCAGTATGGTTTTGATTATTTCGAACAAGCAGGCACAGGAAAGTGCCACTGCCAATGCACCATATGTTCGGGGGGATCACGACATTAAGGGTGTGTTTCGCGTGTGTTTGTTGAGTGTTATCTGTGTGAAAATGGAATGTAATTGTGTGTAATTTTAGAATGAATATAGTGTGTGTGATATGTGGTTCTACTGGAGAGGGAGATAACATTGTGACAGTCGGAAAGAAGGGCCTGAATGGGCTGATTGTTGCGAGTAATGCACGTTGAGATTGACTTTCTCACAGGTTTGGTTCGCTTCAGCCTATAAATTTGCATTAAGTATGCAGAGGATTTCAGTAACTGCGATTTTATAAGTGTGTATTTTATATATATATACATATATGCTCATTTGTACTGTGAAATGAATGTGTTATAATATATGTTAACATTTCGTAGCCAGCACTTATAAAAGAATGCTTACTTTGCACCTTTTATTTTTTGTGTAAAATGTAGAGGTCGTAGGAGTAGCTGCTATGAACAACATTGTAGGAAAAATGTTTGGCGATGTGAAGCTCAGGCGTAAGATAGAAGGGACACCATTGAAAGCAGTTAACTTAAGTAATACAGTGCGAGATCAAACCGTACCAATCAGATCGCATATGTTATTCATGCGTGTATTGTCCGTGATGAGATCTGACCCAAATTTGATTTCATTCTTAAAGTATGAACTTGCAACTGAACCTCCATCTCGTTTTAATTAAATAACAATGAAAAAGACAAATAAGTCTGCTCTAGCAGCTCTATTTCCATCATTTACTTCAGAGTTGGATATTAACCAAAAATGAAGAAACATCAACAATCGTGGACGGTGGATACTTACTACACACTGTAATCTGGCCTCACCCTACTACGTTTTGCCAGCTTTCAGATGCATATGTCAACTTCGTGCATACGCACTTCCCTTCACTGACAGTCGTTTTCGATGGTTACCTGGCTTGAAGTACTACTAAGGGGGAAGAACAGAAACTCTGAGCCCTCAAGAATCTTGTTGTTGAAGTGGTTTTTGATTTTCGTATTATGGTACAATACCGACAACAGATTACCTTGCCAATCATATAAACAAGACAAACCTAATCCAAATGCTTACTTTTTCATTCAGGAATGCAAAGATTTCTGTACTTGAAATTAAACCTGACGCTGACACACTGATAGTTGATACGGCCCTTACACATGAAGAATCTGGGAGAAAGGTTACTGTCATTGGAGCAGATATTGATGTACTAGTTATGTTGATTGTACAAGCAATAACGGCAGCCCAGATTACATTTTCCAGTTCTACCATTGATAATACCATAGGGAAATAATACAGAATGATAAGGTGTCGGACCTCTGTGCTGAGGGTCCGGGGTTCACTCCTCTCGGCACAGATTTATCTGGTTACCAAACCCTTCCTTCACCTCTGACAAGACGTGTATTAATCACAACTTGTGAATGTGAGGAATGCCAGGCCTCCACCGTGATTCGGATTCCACGCTAAACTGTAGGTCCTCCATTTCATCTCACAATCACCCTACCATTACACATTAGCGTAAGTGTGTACAAACCGAACCGGTAGTAAGACGCGGCGCTAATAATAATAATAATAATAATAATAATAATAATAATAATAATAATAATAATACAGAATGGTGGGGATACAAACAGAAATAGGTGATCTTAAGGAATGCATTTTTTTGAGGATTGGACTGTGAAACTAGGACGAACAATTTTTAAAGTATTATTAAAGTCATTGCCAACATATTTTTTTACATTTTATAAATTATAACTGGATTTATCATCGCAGTTCAAGACACCCAACCAAACACTGTATGATTAGAATTCACAATGACTTGGAGTTACGGGAATATTAAGTAATTTACTGCCTGTTTATTGGTTCAAAAGTAGGTGTCCTCCAAAAGTATTTTTAATATGTATATTTTAAGTTATGTTCATTTATGTTCTTATAAGGTAAAACAAGTTAGGGAAATGCTTTTTGTAATAATCCGAAAGGCAGTGAAAATTGTATCAAAGCTTAGCTGCAACTTACGTTGTTTATGCCCGAAATTAAGTAATCTCCCCATCTCTCTTCCCTTTAATACAGCTATGATACCTTTTTTGTCCAACTTGGTCATCGTGCTCTGTATTTAACAAAAGGAGGTGAAAAAATGTCGGAATTTTGCCACTTGCACTATTTTTACTCTAAAAACGGGGAAGCTCACATGGGATTTTAAGAGATTCAATATTTGGTTCATCATACCAAATAGGACTGAAATCCAAATTTTCAGCTTTATCATATTTTTCTCACGGTTTTACGCTAACGTTACTGGGCTAAAAGAGTCTGGTAGAGATAATAAAACGTGGGGAGGCGCGCGGCGCAGTGCTTGCTGCAGTGGGAGCTGGCCTTAACTATGGTGCTGCTTATATGATAAGGCCATAATGTAAGTAAACTGAGTGTATATTAGTATAATATACAGTATTACTTGCTATAAAATGACGTGGAAATATACAGTCCTAGTCTTTAAGATAAAAATACAGTAGTATATATACACCACTATTTCCTTAGTTATATTTGTTTCTTGATTCTTTCCTTAATTTTGATCCATTTTGTTTACATTTTACAGCCTTTTACTTTTCCTTAACACTCTTACAAACAATATTATGTGCTGTCATTTTTGTTTAATAAATAACAATGTCATTCAAGAAATACTAGGAATGGGGTTCCTAAAACTCCCCGCTAAACACACCTGATCTAAGCACATGATGGGAATCTCTGGTTTGAATCCTGACTACATTAGGAAACACTCCTGGTGTGTCGGTACAGTGACACGACCAACGGTTTACTGGCCAGCAAGACAGTCTCTATAGTAGGGATAAAGGTTTGTAGGAATAATGCAAGTGCGCACAGGGTAGGACTGAGAAATGGTTGTACTTGTGATATACTGTATAAAATGTGCCTACATCGATCGGTACAACATATTTACCGTAAGCAGAAAATACTGTCATGGGTGCGGGTACGATCAAGGTTAGTAACCTGGTCTACACTATTTAAAATTACTACAAAAAACTTTGACATAATAGCCTCAGATGACCAAAACTATTATGGGCAGCTGAGGTTAAAACTGAAGGGCCCATCTCTCGATAAAGTGTATAATAAAATCGTTGGAGCATATTTCGAGAAAATTGAGTTTATCCTTTTTGCTCTTCAGTAAACTACCCTTAATTTTAGGGTTGGATTTATAATTCCAAAAAATTCCTCGAAGAAGCCTCATGAAAACTCTAGACACCAAATTTTAGCCCAATTCGTAAAATTGTTTCGGCTCTACGCCGAGATACAGAAACACAGACAAAGAGACAAACAGAATTGAAAACCAACTTTTATGTTTCAAGGGGTCATGAAACGTTGACATTTATTAAAATATTGAGCTCGAAATTTTTAGGTGATCACAATACTTTACTCTACGAGTGGTCGATAGAAAGTAATTAGAGGTTTGGCCAGACAATTAACAACGGTAGGAACTATAATTTATAAAATATAAATACAAGCTGAGCTTTGAATACTCTCTTCCCGTTATTTAGAATATTTTACTTCCTTTAAAACCACATCGTTGGGCACGTGGACTCAACGTCAAGCTTGTTTAGTTTGCCTTGCCAGTGACGGGAGGTTGAAGTTAGAATCTAGAGTAAGTGTGCTGAATTTTGTTACTGAACGGTTTCCCACTCTTACTCCACGCAAATGTATGTATGTATGTTTTACTCAAATTTTAACTTATCGATCCCTACTTTTTTAGCTTAGTAAATATGCTTATAAAACGTTGGTAAATAAATATATAAATATTCTAACACTTCTTCTTACTACCAGTTCGGATTATATGCCTATGTACTTATATCTCTGATATATTAAGGATGAGTAAGTTGGAATGTAGATTACGTGTACCCTCATTTACGTGGAGGGAGAGTAGAAAACCATTTAGGTACGTCCAACTGGGATTCAGACCCTGACTTTCCCGTCATCAGCAGTCTATTCTCTTGCTAGAGTAACGCCTAGACCATGCATTCACCGAAGTGGGAACTATATATATATAATGTGAATCAATTCGCTAACTTTAAAAAAAATTGTTTGAAGTATTTAATGTGCACTTTTTGAACCGACTGATAGTATCAGCATGCGAGAAATTCTATGAGCGTGGGTGAAAGGATCTACCAATTTTTACGGGAAAGGTAGTTTAATATACCTTTCAGTGTTATTCAATAAGCCATAATCGAAGTCTTTACTTTTCCTCCCAAGGAAGTTGTGCTATGGATTTGTATTACTTAAGAAAAATCCGCCGAATTAAGCTGGGTTTGAACTCACGAACATCGAATTCTGAGACGAGCACTTTACTTCAAGACCACTGAGGTCGAAAATCTTTTATAAGAACATTACTTTTTTTTTATAACAATACTTGATTTGTATCTTTTGTGTCGCATTCAGAAATCAGATCCATTATTCATATAAATATAGCTTCAAATGTAATATCTCAGTCATAACTCCAAAATTAATGAGACAGAACTATGTTATTTGAATTATTTCATGCATGCAAATTGTGCAGAGATGTTAGAGTAGCGATGGAAACCTTTGAATTCCAATTGTTAAAACTCTGAAATGTGAATTCCGACAAAGCTTCAAGCTTTGTTTTTAATTATTATATAATCAGTGGAGTTGGAACTTCGGTAGGGGTTAGAAGTAGTCAGAAGGTTTATTATAACGCTGGAATAAATTTGCACCCTCCCCCTCCCCTTAAAACAACATCAATCATCCTCTTGATTTTTTTTTTATCCTTCTGATACCATGCGAAATTAAACAATTAAAGTATCAAAATTTTAAAAATTATAGTTTTCTATCAAAATACATATATTAATTTGAAAGCTTTAGTGATAATGGTTGTCTTGTTTAAAGCTATATTTACTTTCTCTCGACCAAGCAGAAATTTCCGATCTTGATCATAATTTTATCTCCGCAACTATTTTAGATAAGAAATAATGTAGCACTGTAAATATGTAGTACTATTAAATATAAAATTATTTTATTTGAAATATATTTTTATAAAATCAATAGTTTTTTAGCTATGAGCCAATATATATATATATATATATATATATATATATNTATATATATATTGGCTTATAGTTCAAAAACTATTGATTTTATAAAAATATATTTCAAATAAAATAATATAATAAAATAAAATAATAGGAACAAATCTGTCAAACAAAGAGCATAACAAGCAATTTAATTTTCAAAGATTTGAATTAAATATATAAAACTTTTTGAATGGGTCAGATTACACGAGCATGTTACGTGGAAGAAGGTATATATATGCTTATAGCTCAAAAACTATTGATTTTATAAAAATATATTTCAAATAAAATAATAATATAATAAAATAAAATAATAGGAACAAATCTGTCTAACAAAGAGCATAACAAGCAATTTAATTTTCAAAGATTTGAATTAAATATATACATATATTTACATACATATACATATATTTACATACATATACATATATTTACATACATATACATATATATATTTAATTCAAATCTTTGAAAATTAAATTGCTTGTTATGCTCTTTGTTAGACAGATTTGTTCCTATTATTTTTTTATTTTTATTATTATTAGCACCGCGTCTTACTACCCGTTCGGGTTATACGCACTTACGCTAATGTGTAATGGTAGGGTGATTGTGAGATGAAATGAACGACCTACAGTTTAACGTGGAATCCGAACCACGGTGGAGGCCTGGCATTCCTCACATTCACAAGATGTCTTGTCAGAGGTGAAGGAAGGGTTTGGCAATCAGATAAATCTATGCTGGAACCGAGGATTGAACCCCGGCCGCCAGCACAGAAGTCTGACACCTTACCCCTAGATCGCCAGGTCACCTACTCTAACCCTANGGTGGAGGCCTGGCATTCCTCACATTCACAAGATGTCTTGTCAGAGGTGAAGGAAGGGTTTGGCAATCAGATAAATCTATGCTGGAACCGAGGATTGAACCCCGGCCGCCAGCACAGAAGTCTGACACCTTACCCCTAGATCGCCAGGTCACCTACTCTAACCCTAAAACTAAGGGTAGTTTATTGAAGAGCAAAAAGATCAAAAAATCGATTTACTCCAAATGGGCTCCAAAGAATTTTGATTACATTACCCCCCAAACCCTAAAACGGGGTTTTTGGAATGACGTCTGTCTGTGTGCCTATTTAACCCTAAGATTAAGAGTAGTTTAATAAAAAACTAAGATAGAAAAATCTATTTTATCTCAATCGAATCCAACAATTTTGATTATAATTCATATCTAGGCGTTGATTAAGATTATAAATAAAATGGCGATTTTCATTTTCCCATGAAAATGACTTTTAGGGCACTTTACAGAAGCTGAAATTTCCGTATTTCCGCAACTATTTGAGATACTAAATAACTGATCATTGAAAAATTTTAGTACTGTTAAAAATAAAAGACTTTTACTTGAAATATATTTTCATAAAATCAATAGTTTCTGAGATATTGGCAATATATTAATACTATTTTGTGAGCTTTAGCTGTGGAGAGATATTACTTAAGTTTTAATGTCATAATTATCTAATGCCATAGAGTAATTAAATAGAAGTAAATCTCTCAAAAAGTTTGTGTTATTTTTCCTTTAACCTCCCAGGAGAAATGTTTGTACAACAGTGATCTATCTCCCTTTTAAACTCAATAGTCAATATTTACATTTTTTATTGGTCAAAATTTATAAATGAGGAATTTAATAGCAAGATGTGCAACACATAATAGGATGTTTCTTTAAAAATTAAATTGTAATATTTAAAACCTGGACTTATTTTTTTTAACGTAAGTATAGTGAAATGTATGCTTGGGTTTGCTAGTGTGTTATTTTGTTTCACATATATACGAGTTTTGTGTAAATATCTCAAATTTTAAACAATAGAGCGAGAAAGTCCGTGGGGAGTTCAGTACCATTTATTTATTTAATGTCATAACACTATCTCAATAAACGTTTGAGATCATAGAAGCAATATATAAACCCAAAAATTCTAAAATAAATATTTTAATTAGTAAATAAACACTTTAAAAAAACCACACATAATTGCACCAAAATTATTTATTTGAAAGAACGCCCACATATTTTTACACAATATAAAACATAAATAAGCCACCAATACTGTATACAGTAGGCATGTTGAGATACTTGACACTGTTTTTTATTAATTTGTCAATATCGGGTTCAATGTTGGACACAGGTATTCGCAAGCTTCCCTACAAATGTTCTTCAGTCAGACGAGAACAACCTCTTGATTTGATCGTTTTCACTAAATAAAATGACTGTTCACATAAGTATAGGTGCCTCTGACTCATATTCCCGTTTATATAACATGATTATTCAATGTTTCTGTTTTCTTAGGCAAGTAGTTTTTATCAAAATCTAATAAAGAAACGTCTGAAAATTTTGCTTTCAATTCACAGTTACATTGAAGATCAATTGGCCCCATCTGGAAATCAGGTTGTGCAAAACCAGAAAATTTGATGTTCTGGGTGGATTTCCGAACACAATTTTAAATTATTTCGTCACCTTGTGGACCGCATAAAGTGAGGCAAAGGCCCGCAGGCCACAGGTTGTGCACAGCTTATTTAAACCATGCGACCACTGTTGTGGGAATTTTGTCTTATTTTCTATGTGGGTATTATTATTTTAATTCCCGCGATAAGCATTAGATGTGTTTAATTGTAACGATAATGCTTTAATATTCGTTTTAATATTACATAAGGCTTTTAGAATTCAACTGTTCTTTGTTAGAGGACTTTGATACCGAAATGTATCGTTGACTAGAATTGAAAACCCTTAAGATATTATAACGAGTGCTTCACTTTTTCAATTTTTACATTCTCGCACCCCTCGTGTAGAAACAGTATTGCATTCATCAAACAAATGGGGCTCGAGATTTTTTTATGTATATCAACGTTTCATGACCCACTGAAACCTAAAAAGCGTTTTTCGTGATGCCTTTTGTCTGCCTTTGTGCTATTGGGACTAGAGCAGAAACCATTGTAACGATCGGGCTAAATCTTGGAAACTATGGTTTTTATAATGTTCCCCCGAGGATTTTTTTGGAATTAGATATATAAACCTAAAATTAAGAATACTTTAATAAAGGGCAGAAAGAAAGCGAAGGAAAAGGATTTCCTCGAAATTCGCTCATACGATTTTGATTAAAATTTCTATCTAGACACTGTTTACCAATGAAAACAAAGTCGCGCATCTAATTTTCCCATAAACAATGACTAACTTTATATAAGTGAATATTTCCAATTTTTTTCATAACTAATTGAGGTACGAAATAACTTATCCGTGCAAAATTGTTGTTATATTAAAATCTGAAAATGTTTTATTCAAATATATTTCTATAAACACAATAGTTTCTGAAATATTGGTAAATCTATTTTATGATTTGAGATTTTGGAAACTAATTGTTATGCTCTTTGCTAAACAGAGATGTTACTTTTTTGAATATGTTTCTGCTACAGTGTATATTATTTACTTTCACATATATTACCAGTTTTGAGTTAATATCTCCATATTGCCAGGCAAAGGAGCAATAAAATCTGTGCGGTACACCATGCCATTTATTTTGAATATAAACCAACCTTAGCAAAACCATCATTTCTATTTTCAGCATCTACTGTTGCTCACCCAGCACACTATTCTTTATCGTAATTCAAGGGGACAATGTTCTACTTTCACCAAATCCTCTTTCACTGATGTGTATCCATAAAATGAGTTCAAGTGCGAAAATCTCTGTTTATATAAAAAATAAAACTTATATAAACTTATAAAAAATAAGACTTATATATACTTATTGTTATAACTATTACTATTGTTATTAAGTGTTCTGTCTTAAGACAGGTCCATTCATTTTGTCAGTGAATTTAGACCGCCAATGCATCCTGTCCCTCTTATTTTCAGCTCCCAGAATTTTCTTCTTTCCTTCAAGTCATCCAATATTTGAATCCTCCTTTTCCCTAAGCTTCTCTTTCCCTCAACCTTCCCTTCCATGACATAAGTATACAATTTTTTTAGGCATCAATTGAAAATCATCTTGAAGTCAAAGCACGTAAAATATGTTTGCCTGGTCAAGTCCATTGGTCTGTACGGTGTATGTATGTATGTGCGTGTATGTGTGTATATTTGTGTGTTTATATTTGTGTATGTGTGTGTATGTGTATTTGTATGTGTATGTGTATATGTATGTATGTGTTATGTATGTATGTATGTATGTGTTTGTATGCTTGTATGTATGTATGTATGTATGTATGTATGTGTGTATATGTATGTAGGTGTGTATGTGTGTGTATGTATGAATGTGTGTATGTGTGTGTATGTGTGTATATATCTATGTATGTATGTATGTATGTAGGTCTGTCATTTATTTTCAGTATATAGCTCGAGTGATCCGATTTTAATACCTGAAATAGATTTTTTTTTCCGAAAACGTAGTTCTATACAAAAACACAAAACATGTGTGCACTTTTAGTTTTGTCAAGGATTTTAAAAATATTTTAGCACTAGTATATTTACATAATTTATCCAAGCACTGTAAAATATATTTAGCTAACTCATATATACTAACAATACTTGTTAGAAAGTAGGTAATCATATTGGATTACATATTGTTTTGAACATTTTTCCAATGAAATAATAATGTAAGAAAGATTTTGTAGAATATGGAAGTAAAATAATATGTTGAATAAAATGGATGTTGAAGTTTTGAAATTTAATGCTAAAAATTTATACTAAATGGGGAAACCATAATGCCCCATCAATAAGTTATTAGGGAAAAGTTAAGATATCTCAAACAGTAAATTAACCCTTTGCATTATTTCTTAAAGTATAATGAATATTGAGTTAATTATATCACGACATATTTAAATTACAAAGTTCTTAGTCACTCTTATAATTAATTTAAAAATTTCCGTCTTGATGAGCTGGAAATCAACATAGTAAATGAGAAAATCTCGAGCCACCCATTCACTGACAAAGTGAATCCCCAACCCCTGTCCCGCTCATCAGTCTCTTTCTTGAAACTATTAACCAATCTGTGAATAATGAGTATGTATAGCTCAATCGGTAGGAGAAACGATGATCATAATGTGGATTACATTTTATAAGTGAATTAAAAAATGTGTGGTTTTAATTTCAATGGGAAGAGTCCAAAATAGCTGATAGTTACTCTACCTATCGGTAGTGAAAAAAGTAGTTCACACTCTACAATCAAAGCCTTTAAATAGTTATTTTAATAAAAATATTGTTGTTTAACTAACACATTAAATTGTACTATACAAACTTAATATAGACTTTTTTACTTTCTCATATCAAGAGAAAGTATTGTGATTGTGAAATATCGTTCTCAAGATTTTGACGAATTTTTACGTTTCGTGTGAACACGAACTCAAAAAATGTGTACGGAACTCCACACGGACATTCTCCTTCAATTGTTTGAAAATGGCGGTATTTAATCAAATCTCGTAATATATGTGAAACGAAATAATATACACTATCAAACCCGGGCACAAGTTGTGCTCTATTTACATGAAACATTTTTTAACTCCCAGTTTTAAGTTTAATAATTTGATTTATAAAGAATTAAAGTACTCATTTAAATATTTGAACCCCCCAAAAAAAGGAGAAAGATCGACGTTGGATTACCAAGAAACAATAGTTCGTATTAAAATGTCAACCTCCAGTTAAAATTTTCGAAATGTTATCAGGGGTTGTACGTACATCTTCAGGTCATCGAATTATTATTAAATTCCCAATTTATAAATTTTGACCAATAAAAAGGGTAAATATTAACTATTGAGTCTAAAATGGCAGAGGTATATTATTGCTGTACAAATATTTCTTCTAATACGTTAAAGGAAAAATAATATCAACTTTTTGAGAGACTTTCTTATTTACGCTATGGCACTAGATAAGTATTACGTTAACACTTAAGTAGTATCTCTGTACAACTAAAGCTCACAAAATTGTATTAATATATTTGCCAATATCTCAGAATCTATAAGTTTTATAAAAATATATTTGAAATAAAAGTTTTTTTACTTTTAATAGTATTACAATTTTGCAATGATAAGTTATTTAGTATTTCAAATAGTTGTGGGCAGTGCCACAAAACTTTTTTTAACCCTTTTCCTTCAATTAAGAATAGTTTCCCAATGAGTAGTTTTTTCGAATTTAATTCTTTTTTTTTAAATGGATCTAACGATTTTGTTTAAAATGTGTATTTGGGATTTGTTTGACATGACAAATAACAATATATAATTGGTTGTTGGGCAGAAATTTGTTGAAGGGTAGTTTACTGATGACTGAAGTTTCAAAAATTTGAAATATTTTACAAATTACTCTAATGATTTGATTCAAAATTGGCATCTTGGTAGTGTTTTGTATAACAAATAATAATGTATTGATGACCTGGCGGTCTAGGGGTAAGGTGTAGGACTTCTGTACTGGGGGTCCGGGGTTCAATCCTCGGTCCCGGCACAGATTTATCTGGTTGCCAAACTCTTCCTTCACCTCTGACAAGACGTGTATTAATCGCAAGTTGTGAATGTGTGTTATGACAGGCCTCCACCCTGGTTCGGATCCTACGTTAAACTGTTGAGTGGTCCTGCATTTCATCTCCCAATCATCCTGCCATTACACATAAGCATAAGTGCGTATAACCCGAACGGGTATTAAGACGCGGTGCTAATAATAATTATTATTACTATATTAATAATGTTCTTGTTTTGGGGTTTAACATTCATTTATGGTTAGTTCACAATTTGATGATTTTTCAAAAACTTTTGAAATATTTTACAAATTGTTTAAACGATTTGGTTCCAAATGAGTATTTTGGTAGTGTTTGACATGACAAATAAACCTGTGTATTTGGTTTTGGGTAGAAATACATAAGAGGTATTTAAACTATGGGGAGTTTTTGAAAATTCAAATTATTTTGAAAAGGGCTACAACGATTTTGCTTATTTTATATATCTGAGGAGTGGTCGACAATAAAATGAAAAATAAAGCTGTATATTTGATTTTGAGAATTTGGTTATGGGTGGCTTACTGCTGTTTTTAATTTAAATATTAAAAAAAATTGGTTTGATTTGATTCAAAATGGATATCTGTTAATTTGTTTGTATTATAAATGATTGCGTAGATTTTTAAAAAACTCATTTAATAGTTGTTAACTAATGACTGATGTTTGTAAAATTATATTTTTTTGAAAATAACCTTAATGATTGGCATACAAATTGTTATCAGAGGACAATTTTACACATCAATAATAGTGTATCTTTAATTATCTAAAAATAAATCAATTTAGGCTAAGTGGGTTTACTTACAACAAATTAGAGAAAATTAAATTTTATGAAATTGACCTTATAGATTGAATTCAAATGGGTAATCGGTGAATAGATTTTAATGATATATAAAAATAAGTTTTAATTCTTACAAATAACCAATAATTTTATCATATTATACAAATAATTTATTTTTGAAATGTTGAATTTTGTTAAAAATATTTGAACAAATTAGTTTCAAATGTATTTATTAAGCGTGATTATTTTGATTATTGAAAATAATATGTTTGTTTATGAAGAATAACTAGCTGTCCAAGTCTATTTTTGAAAATTATCTTCGAAGCTATAATACATAATATGAGAACCTTTGTGCGATTTTGCCGTACTATTTATTTTAAATAATATTTATGTCATCCTTGCTTTATAGTAATATATTATTAAATTATAATTAATGTTTACTTTAGAATATTTTGAGAATAATTATTAAATACTAAATCAATTTTATTATAATTTTGTTACATACCAATAATAGGTTACTTTAAAATATCAAATTTGGAATTTAATCATTTGCTTTAATAATTTTGGAAATTCTAAATTGTAAACTTTAGCAGATTTAAATTGTAATTTAGTCTAAATACTGATATGAAACAAATACTTATATAGTATTGGCAATACGATATTATAGAAAGTAATATTATTATTTTTAATATTCTTTTCATTAGTTTATATACCAAAAAGTGTAAGCTTTATTAATTTTCGTAACAGACTCTCTTTCAGGTCAAAATGATATTGTCATCCTTTGAGAATCCAGTTTTAATAGTTAATTTTCAAATGAGAGATATTTCTCAGATTAAATAAAAAATATTACTCTAGACTTTTTTTTAGAGAATGAAATATTTCTTCCTAATTTATACAAAACCAAACTTACCAAGAAGTTAATTTTATATTTAAAAAAAATACACCATTGATATTTTATTGTTATTTAGTAACATTACTAAATATTTTTTAAAATCAGTTATTTGGTTTTTAATACACATTTTAACAATATTTCTAATCAAATAAATTATTTATTTAATCTCTTAAATGAATAATGTGTCTTATTGATCTATTCAGTGAAATGTTTACTATTGTTACGTTAGTAATTTTTGAATGTTTACACTTAATAGCTTGATCTCAATAATTAATATTTAATAATATATAATACATATTTTCAAAGGGAACAAAAAACAATTAATTTAAGATCTCTCAACGCATTATAGTTAGCTTTCAAATCCTGTCACAAATATTTTATAATTTATACTCACAATTTAATTTTCTTTGATTTTAGGCGTCAAAACTATGTTTTAGATTTAGTATGATTAAAACTAGATAAAAATATAGATAACATTTAAACACGTCTAATCAAAATTACATAATAATTATATAAATAACATTTATTTGTCCAAAGTATTAAGTCTTAATTTTTATGCGTTTAAACTATTGTTGATCAAGTAAATTGATTTTTTTAAATCATGTCCAAATATACGCTAATATGTTTACAATGAATCAGTCCAAACAATTTCTAAGTTGTACGAGATAGTCTCTTGTTCAACTCTGGTCCTTCCTACCTGTTGAAGTACGGGGCCGGGAGATCGCCGATAATGAGTCGTGGACCGAGAAAACAGGCGTACCACGTTAACAGTCAGTGCCTCTATAGAAGGATTGGGACAGCTAGTCGCTTTCAACAGCTCGCTCCAAACTAGAGTGTGCTAGAGTCTCTCTGTCAGACGACTCGACATGCGCCCCGCGCCTAATCGCCAAAGCTTCCTCCCACGCGCAAACACACCTAACAGTTTACTAGCACTCTCTCTTTCTTCTCTTTCTTCTAGAGAAGTGACGAAGAGAGATAAAAAAAGAGATTACCCAATAGCGGGTTTGGAAACTTGTCAACTTTATAACCTCATCCCCCCATTTCTTCCCTCACTTCTTTCAAACTGAAAACTCTCGAGAGCTCATCCACATGGTTGAGTGGTTACAGAGATCGACTAATCTCAAGAACTAAAAACCTCTGCTAAATATTCTAGATCAAAATACAATAATGCACATTGTTTATCTTATTTTCTACTTTTAGTATATCCTCAAGCTTACGATATTTTACTTATTTACAAAAATGGCCTTTAGGAATTTTCCTGCAGATTAAAAAATTATGTGGCAGCAAATGTCTATCTAGAAAATGAAACAAGGAAAAGATAACTTTGTAATGCAAGTCAATGCTTTCTAGGCGCTAATAATAGAGCGAGTGTGTGTATTCGTCAGGGGCAGAGGGGAAATATTTATCAGTAGTTACACAAGAGGCCTTGAATGGTGAAATATTAATTTTATTCCCTCTTTCTATAATTCGTACATTTGTGTTTAAATGTGGTTGTGCTTTGAGTGCTTAAGTGCGTCCAGTTAATATGAAACCCGCTTTGCAAAATAGCTTCATAATCACCAAATAAGCTACGTCGTTAACCAAAAATTCAAACTTAAGCGGTCATTCATTTCATATAAACTATTACCAAAGCTCCCTGTGGGACATAATGAATTTCTCGTATCAATGTTGGCAAAGCCTTAGGCGTCACTTTCACAATGGTCTAAATTTCGGTGACGGTGAGGTCTATGTTTGAATTCCAGAAATGTTTACTTTTTCCCTAAATGGTTTACCACTCTTCTTTCAAGCAAATAGGACTACATTTCCTCTAAAAGTATATATTTTTCATACCTATACTATTAATGTAAATATGCGGTAAGATGTGGTGCACAAAATGTCATATTTAAAACTGCATGGTTATGTCCCTGAATAGCCCTAACAATTCAATTCATATCTATGTTCAAAAGTACAAACTCTATCAGTTTTTCTATCTCAATTTACTTAAATATTCAACTAAGTATCATATTTTCTTTGCCAAAATGTTATTTTAATTTTTTTTTTTGTTATTTAACGTACATTTTCTGAACCAACTGATTATATGAGAACATGATTTATAAACTAAATTAAATCTAGAACTAAAACAACATCTAGCCCCCGAACGTTAATTCAACACTGTGAAATGGGGAAGCCACATTTTTCACCAATGATACATTTTTCGGCCACGACAAGAATCGAACTCAGAATTTTAGTTCATTAGACAGAGACGCTACCGATGGAAATATTAATAAACAAGTCGCTTTCCTCTATTTATTTTTTAGCACAGCGTCTTACGTCTTGTTCAGGTTATACTCATATGAACTAATTAGGCTATTGAGTTAGGGATGAGGAAGGGTTTTTTTTTATGTATGTTTTTAAGTATACCCACATTTGCGTGGAGGGAGAGTGAAAACAATTTATGAAAAAAACACCCATAGTACACCGGAATGGGATTCGAACCCAAATCTCCCTGTCATCTGCAGTATAGTCTAACATGAGAGTGACACGTTAAACCATGCGACCACTGACACATTTTTTCTTTAAGTCAAACTATATATTTATTCGATTCCACACAATACATCTCTTCAAAAATACAATTTAAATCATGCTTTTCACAAACATTTATCCTGTATAAAGTATTGAAATTGGTTTTCCATAGAAAAACAATCTCCTACATCAATCTAAACTATCACAAACATCCGCATATCTTTGTCAAATATATAACACATGCACCTTTCTTACCTTGATCATTCCAAAAAACCACTAGCCCGCCAGAAAACTCAGGAAACAAGGTTAAAATACTTTAACACCGCGATAAAATGTAGTACACCATCATAGTATACGCCTTATATTGAATCTAATGTCCACAGTTAAATTTAATATTGTATAAAAGTCCGACACCTTAGCTCAGTCGTTTGGGTGTCTGTCTATAGAGCTAAGGTTCCTGGGTTTGATTCATGACATGGCTGAAAAAACGTATCATTGGTGAAATGTGGGTTTCCCCTTTCATATTGATGTATTAATGGCCAGGGAAAGGATGTTATATCTGTTCAAGATGTTAGTTTATAAGTCATATGCTGATATAAGTTGGTTTAGAAAGTGCACGTTAAATACCCCGAATAAATAAATATTGTATAAAAACTGACTATATTGAAATAACATCCATTGCCAACGCAGTGGCGTAGGAATTTTGACTATCTATCTATCTATCTATCTATATATACATATATTTACGAAAGATTCCTCATCTCTACCCGATTAAAGTAATTGTCATACATGTGTGGGACCAGAACAGGTAGTAAGTAAGATGCAGTGTTAAAAAATATATAAGCAATATAAACCTGGTTAATGTATATTTAAATTTACGGTATTAGTTTATTGAGAGTAAAAAGTAGGTAAGAAAAGTCCTTTCTTCAACAACGTCTCAAATTAATCACATAATAGGGATTCAAGTTTGTAGCGAGCACCAAACAATTAACTTTAAAATAAAGTGTATGACACAATTATTGTAGATACTTCTATAGTAAATTCTAGCAATATTATTTCCTTCTAAAATTGACTAACAAACTATCTTTAAATAAATTTTTATCAAAAAAAATAATTAAAAACCAGTATAATATTATTTATTATATAAAAAACACTTCACAGATATTAATTTTGAACTAAATTGTTGAAACCAATTTTGGACAATTTCTAATTTTTAGAAATAATTATTAGTAAACCAACTTTAAAATGGAGTTGTATCTGAAAAACTGGCATAAGTGTTATTTTCCATGAAAAGCACTTTTCAATAATATTTAAAAATACGTTGGAAAAATTTTAATTTTCAAAAATTATTTAATTATCCTTAATTTTAGAGTGAGATCTAAAATAATGATTTCACTTCGATACATGACCAATTAAAGTTTATGTCAAATATAAATTAAAACCATAAAAATGTTTCAGTTGTAGCCCAAACTATAGACAAAGAGTGAGTCAGAAAGAAATATAAAACCCTGTATTTTTTAAAAAATTTAGTGGCACATAAATATATCCTAGAGGTATAACCATATAACATGTAAATGTAAATTTTGAAGAAAATTCACTAAAAAGCATCGTCCATAGACCCAAATACAGGAGGATCTCGGTGCTCAGTCGTAAGTCACAAGTCGTAAGTCGGGGCCGGAACGCGATCTGGGCTCGTGCACGTTTCATATAAACGAGCACTAGACTGTCTTTGCCACCTTCCGGTACTGACAGATCTCTAAAAATCCTGTCGGGGCGCCTCCACGGGGCGGCCCCTGGGAAATGTGACGGACGCTGGAGTCCAGCATAGTTGAGACCCCGACAAGGTCACCTGTGTATGAGGAGTGAGACTCCTTGACACGCACTAAGCGGATGGTTGTGCCTACCCGTGTATTATTATTAGCACCGCGTCTTACTACCCGTTCGGGTTATACGCACTTACGCTAATGTGCAATGGTAGGGTGAATGTGA